>PVKS010016922.1:0-43024 GCA_004027875.1 Aplodontia rufa
GAAAGGTTGTAAAGGTCACAAGCAACATCTTTTTTATTCTCTTTGGACCTTCTTAAACAAGAATAGCATTCTGAATTGCTTATCTAAGAGCACAAGTCTTACAAAACATTCTTATCCCAGGCAATTAAAATGACCCCACCAAGGCTTATCGACTGTAAATTCAAGGAAAAAAAACAACTGCTCTTTGTTTTCTTTCCTCTGCAGGCATTAAGCATAGACTTTTAGATAAAGTAGACAATTTAGACCCATAAACATTACCATTTTACTATCTTCAACTTTCTAGTATCCATTAGAGATATTATTCAGAAACAGCTATTAAATTTTAAGTTGCCATTTAAGAAACTTCTTAATCAAAATTTAGAAAACAGGGGCTGGAGCAATGGCTGGGCAGTTATGGGGCTTGCCTGGCATGTACGAGGACTCGGGTTCAAACCCCAGTACCACATACATAAGGAAATGTCGGAGCAATGAAAGCCACATGAAAGACTAAATAAGGTTGATTCCTCCTCCTTTGAAAAAAAAAATTTTTTTTTTGCCAAATACTACATGTAACATTTTCTAATCTAATATTATTTTGTCTTTTTTCCCTCTTTCTTTAGTATTGGGATACTTAACCACTGAACCACATCCTTAGCCCTTTTTTATTTTTTATTTTAAGATAGTCTCACTAAGTTGCTTAGGGGCTCACTAAATTGCTGAGGCTGACTTTGAACTTGCTATCGTCACCCATCAGTTTCCCAAGCTGCTGGGATTACAGGTTTATACCACCATGCACCACGACCGGCTATACTATGTTATCTTTTACATGATTTTCTTTATTTCATTTTATCTTCTATTTTTAATTTGTTTGTCCTGGAGATTTAACCCAGAGGTGCTTTACCACTGAGCTACAGCCCAGCCTCAGGGCCTCACTAAATTGCTGAGACTGGCCTTGAATTTGTAATCCCTCTCAGCCTCCCCAACCCACCGGATAGGGGTGTGTGCTACCATGCCTGGCTTATTGTTTTAGCTGTGCTAGGAATCAAACCCAGGGTCTCACACACGCTAGGCCACTGGGCTACATCCCCAGTCCTATGGTTAAAATTGGCTTTCCTTGAGCTGGAGCAGTGGCTCGGTGGTTGCCTGGCGTGTGAGGATGTGAGTTCAAACCCAGTTCGAACCCTAGCACCACATACACAACGGAGTGTCAGAGCAACGAGGGCCACATGAAAAATAAATAAAATTGATTTTCCTTCTCTCTCTCTCACTGTCACCCCCCCTCTCTTTTTCTTTTAGAAAGATAATCTTTATTTAGTTTTTCACATGTCTTTAGTTGCTCAGATACTACATTGAGTACGTGGTGCTGGGTTTGTACTGGCACATGCCAGGCAAGTGCTGTAACCGCTGAGCCACCGCTCCAGCCCTGTCAGCCCTATCCCTTTCTCTTAAAAAAAAAAAAAAAAGGGGTTGCCTAATTTTAATTTACAAAGTTATTTGACTATGTGTTAATTTTTTTTCATTTTTTCTTTTTCTTTTTTTAAGAGAAAGAGGGGGACAGGAGAGAGCGAGCAAAAGAGAGAATCAATTTTTATTTCGTTTTTTATGCGGCCTTCATTACTCTCATACTTCACTGTGTATGTGGTGCTGGGGTTCAAACCCACATCCTTGCGTATGCCAGGGAAGTGCCATAACCTCTGAATCACCACTCCAGCCTTTCTTGGTTTTTTTTAGTTTGTTTTGGTTTTATTTTTTGTTTTTTGTGTGGTGCCGAGAATTGAACCCAGAGCCTTGCACATGCTAGGCAAGAGCTCTGACACTGAGCTAAGCTGTATCTCCAGCCCAAATATTTTTGTATGGAATATTAACTATTTCTGTATGATTATATTTATTTTTATTCCTGGACTAGTTTTCACAAATGCCTAATACTTTGAGATAGGCTGTCCTGATTATGAAAGTCTTCTGAATATATAAATATGTAAATTTATAAAGTAAAGGTAGCAATTTTCTTGATAAGATTCAATAGTCCTAAATTTAAAACTCCATTATGAGAAGAAAAACATGATGATGTTAGTATTCTAAATCAGTGACTATTGGGGCTGGAGCGGTGGCTCAGCAGTTTCAGCGCTTGCCTGGCAAGCACAAGGACCCGGGTTCAAACCCCAGCATCACGTACACAACTAAGTGTTGGAGCAACTAAGGCCATGTGAAAAACTAAATAAAGTTGTTTCTCTCTTTCTCTGTCTCTCTCACTGTCTCTCTCTCTTTAAAAAAAAATAAATAAATAAAAAATAAAAATAAATCAGTGACTATCGGGCTGGGTTTTATGGCCCTTACTTATAATCCCAGCTACTCCAGAGGCTGAGGAAGGAGAATAAAAAGTTTGAGGCCTGCCTCAGCAATTTATTGAGGCCCTGAGAAATTAAACAGGACCCTGTCTCAAAAAATAAAAAGGGGGGTTGGGGATTTAGCTCAGTGGCAGAGCGCTTGCCTAGCACACTCAACGCCCCTGAGTTTGGTCCTCAGCCCTGAAAAAATAAAATAAAATAAAGTAAAAAGGGGCTAAGGATGTAGCTTAGTGCTAAAGCTCCTTGGGTTCAACCCCAGTGTCAAAGAGGAAAATAAATCTGTTCTTCAGAAGTACTTTAATAAGTACCCAACGATTAACTCGTTCATTGGATAAATGATATAACTGAGGGAAAAATCCAATTAAACCCTTTATCTTCACTTACTATTTCTTTTTTCTTTTTTTTTTTTTTTGTACGAGGATTGCATTTAGGGGTGCTTAACCACTGAGCCACATCCCCAGCACTTTGATTTTTTATTTTGAGACAGTGTCTCTCTAAGTTGCTTAGGGCCTTGCTAGATTGCTGAGGCTGGCTTTGAACTTGAGATGCTCCTGCCTCAGCCTCCAGAGCTGCTGGGATTCCCAGGATGTGACATGTGACACCATTCCCAGCACCAGCATTTTTTTTTTTTCAAAGAAAGAGGGGACAGAGAGAGAGAGGGAGAGAAAAGCAATCTTTATTTAGTTTTTCATGTGACTTTCATTCCTCAGACACTTTGTTGTGGACGTGGTGCTGGGGTTTGAACTTGCGTCCTCACGCTTGTCAGGCAAGCGTCACTGTAATGCTGTAACCACTGAGCCACCACTCCAGCCCCTACCAGCTTTTTTTTTTTTTTAAAGAGAGAGAGACAGTGAGAGAGACAGAGAAAGAGAGAAATAACTTTATTTAGTTTTTCACATGGCCTTAGTTGCTCCAACACTCAGTTGTGTATGTGGTGCTGGGGTTTGAACCCGGGTCCTTGTGCTTGCCAGGCAAGGGCCAAAACTGCTGAGCCACCTCTCCAGCCCACCAGCTTTTTATTAATAAAGAAGATCTTTCTTCTCAAATCTCTCTCTCTCTCTCTCTCTCTTTCGCCATACTGAAGATAGAATCCAGGGGTGCTCTATTCCTGAGCTATATCCCCCCCTTTTTTTAAAAAAGAGAGAGAGGGATAGTGAGAGAGAGAGAGGAATAGAGAAAGAGAAAGGGAGAATCAATTTTATTCAGTTTTTCATGTGGCCTTCGTTGCTCTGACACTTCATTGTGTACATGGTGCTGGGGTTCAAACCCACATCCTTGCACATGCCAGGCAAGCACCTTAACTGCTGAGCCACTGCTCCAGCCCTCACTCTGTCTCTTGAATAATTGACTTTATAGGGTAGCAGCAGAATTGGAACTTTTCTCAGTTACATTAATATTTACTCATTGTATTTATTGTGTACTGATGGTCCTACCCCTCTAGAACGTAATGTTCTGAGGTCAGGAATTCTACGCCTAGCTCATGATATGTTTCAAATGCTTAAAATAATAGTGAGATAGGTGGGCTTTCAGAGAGAGGGGCAAAGGCCCTAAGTACATGAAGAGCATTACCGGCCATGCTTGTCCCTGTAGTTAGATGAGCAAAACCTCCACTGTAGGCTTGCACCCGATGGACTAGAACAAACATCATCAACTTAAACGTCACTGGATTCGATGACTTACATAGTGTGCCTGAACTGAGTTACGACTGGATTGCTTAACCTGGAAGAAACGTTCTGAACTGCAAGCATCAAAGGACGTGGAATTTGATTTTCCATTGCCCGTGAACCTGCACATTTGTTTCTTTTTTTGTTACCGGGGACTGAACCCAGGGGCACATAACCACTGAGCTACATCCCCAGCCCAAATATTTTTATTTGAGACAAGTTCTTGCTAAGTTGCTTAGGGACTCACTAAGTTGCTAAGGCTGGCTTTGAACTTGTGATCCTCCTTCCTCAGCCCGCTTAAGTAACTGGGACTACAGGGCCTGTGCCACCACACCCAGCTGTGCCCTACTTTTTTTTTTCTTATCTGTTGATAATTTTTTTTAATTTTAATTTTTATTTTTGAACAACCATACAAATTTTTAACAAAATAATATAAAATATGTATAGTTTCTGGATACTAGATTTACCCCCAGGAGTGCCCCCCCCCAATTTCCCACCCGTATCCCTCCCTTCCCTTACCCACAATATCTCTAAAAAAGTATTAGGCTGTATGTGCCCTACTTTCGACACATCCTCCAATTCTTTTCAGCAGCTTAAATCAAGAACCTGCTTGGCTGAGCAGAGATCCCATTACCCTCTTGGAAGGACTTCCTTGGGTCCTTGTCTGATGATGCTCTCTAGCACAGGTATTTGCTGAATACATCGAGGAGATTGTTAGTACATTAGACCATGCATGCTATGAACTAAAGCATATTGTAGAAATGCAATGGGGTAAAGCAGACTGCAAGTTATGGGGGAAGGGTCAAATTAGAATTTACAATAGAATGGCAAATATAAACTTTAAGGGAAGGGTAGGGAACATATAAAGACTTGAAGGACATCCCCAGCACCACAAAACACAGGAGGAGCAAGGGAGGGGAGGGAAGAAGGAAAGGGAAGAAGAAGAAAGCAACACATGGGGTTATCTGTGGAGAGTCTTCCTGGCAGAGGCAACAGCAAGTGTACAAAGAATTGGAATGGTGGAAAAATGAACGTGTCTGGAGCACAATGTGCAAGGGACAGAATAAGTAGCTGAGGTAACTGGGGTGGGGTCTTGCAGACACTGACTTTTTTTTTTTTTAATAAAAGGACAGTGAGAGAGGAAGAGACAGAGAGTCATTTTTACTTAAGTTTTTCACATGGCTTTCGTTGCTCTGACACTTAGTTGTGTGAGTGGGTGCTGGGGTTTGAACCCATGTACTTGTGCATGCTGGGCAAGCGCCAAAGCTACCGAGCCACGGCTCCAGCTCCACAGACACTGACTTTTATGAGTGTAATAAAGAGTTCACTTTTCTTTTGTTTGGGATTGTTTGTTGGTTGGTTTGGTGTGGGTTTTTTGGTATCAAAGATTGAACCCTGGGCTGGAGTGGTGGCTCAGTGGTTTCCGTGCTTGCCTGGCAAGCGCGAAGACCTGGGTTCAAACCCCAGCACCACGTACACAACTAAGTGTTGGAGCAACTAAAGCCATGTGAAAAACTAAATAAAGTTGTTTCTCTCTTTCTCTGTCTCTCTCACTGTCCCTCTCTCTTTAAAAAAAAAAAAAAAAGATTGAACCCAGAGGTGCTTAACCACTGAGCCACATCCCCAGCCCATTTTTTTGTTTTTAATTTTGAGACAGGGCCTAGCTAAGTTGCTGAGGTTGCTTTGAACCTGTAATCCTTCTGCCTCAGCTTCTGGAGCTGCTCACTGGAGGATTTTGAACAGATGATCAAATGAATTAACTGACCTTTATAAAGAAATTGGTTGGGAATTTGGCTATCTCAAAGAAGAGGTTTAAAAAGGGCAGGGATGTAGCTCAGTAGCAGAGTGCTTGCCTAGCATATGCAAGGCCCTGGGTTCAATCCCCAGTAATCTCTCTCTCTCTCTCTCTCTCTCTCTCGCACTCTCTCTCTCTCACACACACACACACACACAAGGTGGGGGCAGGATGGAGAGGGAGGGAGGAATCAAACTGGTAGGAATTAGAACGGACCAAAGTTAGAATCATAGAATGGTTTGGAAGTTATGGCATAATTCAGATGAAAAATCAGAGTGTCTTAGATTAGGATTGAAACAGTGAAGATATTAAGAAGTGACCAAATTTTGAGAATTTTGCTGGGCACAATGGCATATGCCGTAATCCCAGCAATTTGGAAGCTGAGGCTGGAGGATCCCAAATTTGAGACCAACTTCAGCAACTTAGTGAGGCCCTAAGGACTTAGCCAAGACTGTGTGTCAAAACAAAACATAATAAAAAAAAAAGGGGGGGGGAGCTGGGGCTGGAGCTGTGGCTCAGCGGTTATGGCACTTGCCTGTCATAACCCCAGCAACACATACACAAAAGTGTCGGAGCAACGAAAGTCACATGAAAAACTAAAATAAAAATTGTTTCTCTCTCTCTCTCTCTCACTGTCCCTTTCCCTTACAAGAAAATAAAAAGGGCTAAGGATGTGACTCCGTGATTGAACACCCTGGATTCAATCTCTGGTACCTAATAATAATAAATAAAAATAAATTTAAAAAAATTTTTTTAAATCTTGAAGGTAGATCCAGGGAAGAATTATCTGATTAACTGAATATGGGAAAGAAAAAGGAATTAAGAATGAATCCAAAGGGCTGGAGCAGTGGCTCAGCACTTGCCTGTCATGCACAAGGACGCGGGTTCAAACGCCAGCACCACGTACACAACAAAGTGCCTGAGCAACAAAGGCCACATGGAAAACTAAATACAATTTGATTCTGTCTTTCTCTCTCTCTCACTATCCCTCTCGCTTTTAGGGGGGAAAAAAAAAAAGAATGAGTCCAAGATTTTGTCCGGAACAACAGTAAGGACGGGGATAGCATTGGCTGTAACAGGCAAGACTGCAGAAAGTAATGACTGCGTAGGTGCCATGGGATGAGGTTGGTAGTGAAAGACAGAAACTCTATTTTTTTTTTTAAGAGAGAGGGGCAGTGAGAGAGAGAATGAATCAATTTTATTTATTCATCTGGTTTTAGTTTCTCCGACAGTTAGTTGTATATGTGGTTCTGGGGTTCAAACCCAGTTCCTTGTGCATGCCAGGCAAGCGTTCCAGCCGCTGAGCCACCGCTCCAGTCCCAGGAACCCCATTTTGTACAGTAATAGCTTTTACAGCCAGGCATGGTGGCACACACCTATGATCCCCGCCACTTGGGAGGTTGAGGTCAAATGGTTGGAAGCCCAAGTTCAACCTCAGCAGTTTAGTTAGACCCTGTCTCAAAATAAAAAATAAAATGGGCCAAGGATGAAGCTCAGTGGCACAGTGCTCTCAGCTTCAAACCCCAGTACTTCAAGCAAAAAGGAAGGAAAGAAAAAGAAAAGAAGTCTGAAAATTAACCAGCGAGATAGACAGTACACCCAGAGGGGTCACTATCCGGAAAGGCGAGTCAGTGTACGAAGTGTGAAGAAGTAGCATGCC
The DNA here is from genome assembly GCA_004027875.1 of Aplodontia rufa. Classification (NCBI taxonomy): domain Eukaryota; kingdom Metazoa; phylum Chordata; class Mammalia; order Rodentia; family Aplodontiidae; genus Aplodontia; species Aplodontia rufa. Next base: position 7,444 of record PVKS010016922.1, read on the forward strand.
TATAATTCCAGCTACTTGGGAGGCTGAGGTAACAGGATCTCTAATTTGAGTCAGTTTGGACAACCAGAGTCTAGAAATTAAATAAATAAAGATCTGGGGGTGGGGTCTGGCTTTGTGGTAGAGTGCTTGCCTAGTATGCTAGAGGCCCTGGGTTCAGTCCCCCTCATGGGGAGGGAGGAGATAAAATATAATTGAGAAAATATTTAGTAAGACACTATTTTTTCTTTCCTCTTTCTCCTTCTCCTTCCCCTTCCTCCTTCCCTCCTCTTCCTCCTTCTCCTCCTCTTTTTTTCCCACTAGTGCTGAGGATCAAACCCAGGGTACATGCTAGACAAAGCTCTCTCTACTATCAAACTACATCCCCAGTCCCTCAATTTAAATTTTAGGGCCTGGAGCTTTGGCTCAGTGGTTATGGCGCTTGCCTGGCATGCGCAAGGATGCAGGTTTGAACTCCAGCATCACCTACACCTACAAGTGTCAAAGCAATGAAAACCTAAATAAAACTGATTCTCTCTTTCTCTCTCTGTCTCTCTCTCACTGTTCTTCTCCCTTTAAATAAATAAGTAAATAAATAAATTTTTCAAAATGAAGCAAGGTATTGCGGCACAGGCCTGTAATCCCAGCAGCTCCCAAGGGTGAGATAGGAGAATCACAAATTCAAGGCCAGCCTCAGCAATTCAGCTAGGTCCTAACAACTTAGCAAGATCCAGTCTCAAAATAAAAAATAAAAAGGGCTGGGAATGTAGCTCAATGGTAAACTGATTGATCCTGGATTTAATCCCCAGTAATTAATATATATATATATATATATATATATATATATATATATATACATACATACATATTCATACATACATATAATGAAAGAGAAAATGGGCAAAGGAATTTCCAGATGAAGTCTACATAAACTATATGACAAAATTGGAGTCCAATAAATTTAAATAAAAACAATTGTGTATTTCTCCCAAATGGCTTAATCAGGGGATAAAGCTCCTAAAAATCAAAAACAAGACTGGTAAGGCTGTGTCAGTATACACAGCAAGAGAGATGGTAGTTAAATGTAGTTGGCAGGATCTGCAATGTGCGTTTGCTGTCTGGGGTTCCTTACCCCCCCCCCCCAGTGTTATCTGAGCAAATAGCGGTCAGCAAACAGCGGTGCCTGTGATAGTGGCTGTGATAGTGCCGTGGAGGATGACCATTCAAGGCTCATTGGGATGAACAAGTATCTACATCTGCTTCAGTGAGTCAAGGAAGTGTTTGCAGCAGAAGAGACCTTTGAACCTGGGCTGTGCAAAAGACTCTGAGATGAAATGAGTTCACAGGAGAATACGTAGATTGATATCTTTAGCACATTAACGGTGAGAATGGAAGTGGTAGGAAATGAGACCTGGGGGTGAGAATAAGAAAAAAGGCCTTAAATGTCAAGCCCTGTGGGCGCTTATTTTTTCTGTATCAGGGATCCAAACCTAGGGTGCTTAGACACTGAGCTACATCTCCAGACCTTTTTATTTTTTTATTTTGAGACAGGGTGCCACTAAGTTGCTTAGGGTCTCGCTAAGTTGTTGAGGCTGGCTTTGAACTTGCGATCCTCCTGCCTCAGCCTCCCAAGCTGCTGGGATTACAGGTGTGCACCACTGTGCCTGGCAGAAACAAGTTCTTTAATATGTTGCATAAAATAAGGTAAAATGTTAACATGTCTTCTCAGAAAACTTGAAAATTATTTTGGACACAAATTCTTCAGTAGCAATTAAAAATTTTATAGTAGTTTGGCCAAGACAAAGCTAAAAGAAAAGAATCAAAATCATAAATGTTGCATATTTAGATGTCTCAATAACTTCCATTCTTTTTTTTTAGAGAGAAACAACTTTATTTAGTTTTCCACATGGCCCTCGTTGCTCCCACACTCAGTTGTGTATGTGGTGCTGGGGTTTGAACCCAGGTCCTCGTCCTTGCCAGGCAAGTGCCAAAACCGCTGAGCCACCGCTCCAGCCCCAATAACTTCCATTCTTTTTCACATGTAGTTCCTTCAGGCAAATGTCTGATCGTCTTACTAAAAAAATGTCTGCTTAAGCTTTGAAGCTGTCTTGTCTGTGAACATTTTGTAGGAGTTGACCATAGGTAGACATTGTGTTGAGCAAATTCCTAAGGCAATCAGGGACAGTGGCCCATGAGTAGCTGAGTAGTAATCCCAAATACTCAGGAGACTGAGGCAGGATTGCAAGCTTAAGTTCAGCCTGGGCAATTTAGCCAGACCCTGTCTCAAAATAAAAAATAAAAAGGGCTGGGGATGTAGCTCAGTGGTAGAGAGCTTGCTTAGCTGGTGAAGGCCCTGGGTGAAGTGAAGGTGGGGAAGAGGATCCCACTGCAGATTATATCAGTTTTTATTTTTAGCTGAAAAAACACAAATTAAGGAAGGTTAAATGACATGCCTAGTTCCAAACAACTAGTAAGCAATAGAAACAGAATTAACTACTTAGATTCTTGATTTTTTAATCAAGAAGGTCAAAGTTAGATGAATGAAATTTAGTCCCTCATTGCTGAAAACAGATGGGGAGTGTCGATTAATTTCCTTGGGAAGATTTCTTTCTCTCTGATTTGATTTTCCAAGTCACTGTGGATGTAGTCTGTTAGAAGTCTCCATATGTATTTGTTTAATTAGACTATGATTTATAAGACCAATTTACTTACTGCTATGTTCTTAGCACCTGCCTCAGTGTCTTGCACATAATAGATGTTTTAATAACTGCTTTTTGTTTGTTTGTTTTGGCGGAGCTGGGGATCAAACCCTGGCTCCTTTGCATGCTACACAAGCACTTTACCACTGAACCACATCGCAGCTCCTGGTAACTGTTGAATGCACGTCTCCTTTCCACTCTGTCTACCATGACAAACCTGTACCGTTGATGTGCATGCACCAGTAATCTCACCCTCCTGGGAAAGTAGAGCAAGAGAAGAAGAAGGGGGAAAAAATGTATCTTTTCACATCCAATTGCCTTTGAGGACCTGGGAAGGAGTTATTCACAGGTGGTTATCTTCCATCGGGTAAGTCAGCAGCTGTCTGGAGTTAGAGCTCTTCCCAGAGAGCAGCCAGCCCACTGCAGAGGCCATGCTTCCCTCCCTGACATATTTAGCTCTTGGCTTTCACTTAACTGTAGCCATGAGCCAAACACTCCAATTTCAAGAATATGACTTTCTCCAGTTTCTGGGCTTAGACAAGATGCCTTTACCCCACAAGTTCCAACCTGTGCCTTATATCTTGAAGAAAATTTTCAAAGATCGAGAGGCGGCATCAACCACTGGGGTCTCACAAGATTTATGCTATGTGAAGGAGCTGGGTGTCCGTGGGAATGTGCTTCGGCTTCTCTCAGACCAAGGTAAGGAAACGGGAATGTTTTCCAGGGGGAAGTCTGGAAGTGGGTGGTATGAGGAGAGGAAAGGAAAGGGGAAATTAAAAGAATTGCAGATGGCTCTGTGCTAGAGACTTCCATATTTTCTCATTTAATCCCAGCCACAGTCCTGAGAAGACAAGTATTCTTAGCAACTTTTGAACTAAGGAAATTAAGGCTCAAACAGTCGGTAACCTGTGACCTATTCAAGATCATACAGCTAGTGAAAGAACAAAGGATTCAAAGTAGTTATTGGGGGAAGGGGATTGTTTGTTTTGGTGGTGCCAGGGATTAAACCCAGAGTCTAGTGCAGGCTAAGCAAGCACTCCACCAATGAGCTTGTACATCCCCAGCCCCTCAAAGTATTTCTTTTTCCTTCCTTCCCTCCCTCACTGGGCCCCGCTTCTTTTTCTTTTTTCCTTCTTAATTTGGTACTAGGGATTGAACCTAGGGGTACTTCACCACTGAGCTACAGCTTTAGCCCTGTTTATTTTTTGTTTTTTATTTTATTTTCTTAAAGAGAGAGGGACAGTGAGAGAGAGAGAGAGAGAAACAATTTTTACTTAGTTTTTCATGTGACATTTGTTGCTGCGACACTTCATTGTGTATATGGTGCTGGGTTTTGAACTTGCGTACTTGTGCATGCCAGGCAAGTGTGGTAACCGCCAAGCCACCGCTCCAGCCCAAGCCCTTTTTATTTTGATATAGGGTTTCGCTAAACTGCTGAGAGCCTCCCAGAGTTTCTGAGACTGAACTGAAACTTGTGCTCATCCTGCATCAGCTTCCTGAGTTGCTCAGAGTCTAAGCTTGTACTGCTTTGTGCTTTAGTTTGTTTTATTTGTGTAGGTACTGGGGATTGAACCCAGGGGTGCTTAACCACTGAGCCACTTCCCCAGACCGTTCTCTTTTTGATTTTGAGACAGGGTCTCATTCAGTTGCTTAGGGCTTCACTAAATTGCTGAGGCTGGCTTTGAACTGATCCCTCAGACTCCAGAGCAGCTGGGATTACAAGCGAGTGCCACCTTACCTGATTATGTTTAATTTTAAAAGAAGGACGATGGGGAATTAAATCTTACCCAATCCTTTTTTTTTCCTACCTAAGTTACTGAGGACCTCGCTAAATTGCTGAGACTGGCCTGGCTTCCAACTTGTGAACCTCCTTTCTCAGCTAAAATTACAGACATGCACCCAACACCCCTTTCCAGTCTCCCATTCTTTAGCCAACAATACAAGAACATCCTGGTCTTTCGTATGCTAAGCAGAAGACAAAAATGTTGATCTCCATTTGTTCATAAATCCTACCTCTCTTCTGTACCTCTCTGTTAGTGGTGGAGGAGGGGTTTTCTGGATTTGTGAATAATAAATGCCATTGTCATATCCTTCACATAAGGATTCAAGTGAGTGCCATTCAATAGTTTTCCAAACTGACCACCCACCAAATTACCCAATCCATCTATTAAAGATAGATTTGGGGAGCTGGAGTGGTTGCTCAGCAGTTATGGTGCTTGCCTGGCATGCAAGAGAATGTGGATTTGAACCCCAGCACCACGCACACAACGAAGTGTCAAGCAACAGAAGCCACAAGAAAAACTAAATAAAAAATTAATTCTCTTTCTCACTGTCCCTCTCTCTTTAAAAAAAAAAACAAAACAAAACACAGTTGAACTTCTACCTCTCTGTCTCAATATGACTCCCTTTAGGAAAAAAAAAAAAAAGTAGTTTCTTCCAGCCCCATTCCAGTTCCCCACTACCTAATTTTTATTCAAAGTCAGAGACGGGGGTTGAGAATCTGCATGTCTTTGTGTCCTCCCAGGTGGTTCAGAGGCAGAATAAGAACTGTGGTTGTTTTTACCCAACTAGAGAGAATATTTGAATATTTACTTGGCTTTTGTTTGTTTTAAGGAGAGAGAGGGACAGTGAGAGAGAGGGAGATAGAAAGAGAATCAACTTCATATAGTTTTTCATATGGCTTTTCTTGCTCTGACACTTCTACACTTCATTGGGTAAGTGGTGCTGGGGTTTAAGCCTGCGTCCTCGCACATGCCATGCAAGTGCCTTAACCGCTGAGCCATCGCTCCTGTCCCCTTAATATTTATTTGTCCAAGAAGTATTTATTGGATAACTACTGTGAGCCAGGTAAAGTGTACGGCCTTGAGAATATAGATTAACAGTAAGGTCTGTCCTTTTTTTTTTTTTTTTTTTTTTTAAAGAGAGAGGGACAGTGAGAGAGACAGAGAAAGAGAGAAACAACTTTATTTAGTTTTTCACATGGCCTTAGTTGCTCCAACACTCAGTTGTGTACGTGGTGCTGGGGTTTGAACCCGGGTCCTCGTGCTTGCCAGGCAAGCGCCGAAACCGCTGAGCCACCGCTCCAGCCCAAGGTCTGTCCTTTTAAAGAGTTTATAGAAGACAGCTCGGCATGGTGGCGCAGCAAGCCTGTGATCCCAGCCACTCCAGATTACATCAGTGTATAGAAGACAGAGGACCTTCTTCCTCAATTTCTTTTTCTTTTTCTTTCTTTCTGTCTTTTTTTTTTTTTTTTTTGGTACCAGGTATTGAAGCCAGGGATGGTTAACCAGTGAACCACATCCCCAACCCTTTTTTATGTTTTATTTTATTTTGAGGCAGGGTCTCACTAAGTTGCTGACCGCCTTGCTAAATTGCTGAGGTTGGCTTTGAATTTGTGATCCTCCTGCCTCAGTCTCACTAGCCATTGGGATTACAGGCGTTCACCATGGAGCCAGGCTATTTCATACAATTTAACAGAAGCTTCTTTCTAAAAATAGAATCTTATTGGGGGTGGGGTGTAGCTCAGAGTGGTAGAGGTTTCCCTGCATGTATGAGGCTTTGGATTCAATCCCCAGCACCACAAAAAAAAAAAAAAAAAAAAAAAAAAAAAAAAAAAAAAAAAAAAAAAAAGAAAGAAACTTTAATTAAAGTCTAACATATTTAGAAAAGTGCATAAGTCATAAAGAACAGCTTGATGAATTTTCAAAGAACAAGCAGCACCAGATCAAGAAGCAGAACATGACCGGCACCCTAGAGGATTCTTCATGCTTCTTTCTGATTTTTCTCCTTAGTATGGTGACATCTAACCATCTAACATTACTTGGTAGTTTTTGACAGTTTCTGAACTTTATATAAATGTAAATATAGAATATATTATTCTGTTAACTTGTGACAGGATACCCATCCATGTTACACGTCTTGAATATCTTCTTTACCGTGTGTGTGTGTGTGTGTGTGTGTGTGTGTGTGTGTGGTGCTTGGGATCAAACCCAGTTGGGCGCATGCTAGGCAAGTGCTCTACCGCAGGTTACACCCCAGGCCCATGAATCTCATATTTTAAAAGACCTGTCCCTTTTTCCTTTCATGCTTTTGAGTTTTCTTTCATGGTTCAGAAATATGATTTAGGGATATAAATGAAGATATTAGAAATGCACATATCTCTCAATTGATAGCTGGCCAACTTTTCTGTTTTACCCCAGGAGCACTTTACCACTGAGATCTATCTCCAGTCCTTTTTATTTTTTATTTCAAAATAGGGTCTTGCTAAGTCGCTTAGGGCCTTGTTTAGTTGCAGAGGTTGGCCTCAGATATGCTATCCTTCTGCCTCAGCTTCCCACATTGCTGGAATTATAGGCAAGTGCCACCCTGTGTAGCAGGCAGTTGGCCAACTTCTGAGAAAGCAGTTTCAGTGGAGCAAGAGTTGGAAAATAACAGAGAAGTGTGTGTTAAGAAGTAGAGAGAGGGGGCTAGAGCAGTGGCTCAGCAGTTGGAGCACTTGCCTGGCATGTGCAAGGACCCAGTTCAAACCCCAGCACCACATACACAAGTAAGTGTCAGAGAAACAAAGGCCAGATGAAAAAAAATAAAGTTGATTTTCTCTTAAAAAAAAAAAAAAGATGGGCAATGAAAAGAAAGGGAGAGATAATGTAAGATTAAGAAGGAAACTGGGTGATTTTTAAATGTTTTTTATTTTTGTTGTTTATTGTGTTTTATTTTTTGTTCTTTTATACTACCCCCCTCTACCTCCATACTGGGGATTGAACCTCTGGGTGGTCTACCACTGATAGATATATATATATATATATATATATATATATATATATATATATATATAAAATTTTTTTTTAGAGGAAGAATGAGAGAGAAAGAGAGAATTATCTTTATTTAGTTTTTCATCTGGTTTTCATTGCTCTGACACTTAGTTTTGTATGTGGTGCTGGGGTTTGAACCCACGTCTTTGCATATGCCAGGCAAGCATCATAACTAAGTCCCCTTTATATTTTTATTTTGAGATGAGGTCTTATTAAGTTACCCAGGCTGGCCTCCACCTTGTGGTCCTCCTGCCTCAGTCTCCCAATTTTCTGGGATTATAGGCATTTGCCACTGTGCCCAGCTTTTATCTTGCTTTGCTTCTCTCATTTTCTCTTTTTCAGTTAATTTTTTTTAGTACTCGGACTGTAGCTCAGAAGTATAGTGCTTACACAAAGCCCTGATTTTAATCCCCAGCTCTGCAGAATATATGTGTTTCTTTATTTTTTTTATTTTTCATTTTTTTTAAAGAGAGAGGGACAGTGAGAGAGACAGAGAAAGAGAGAAACAACTTTATTTAGTTTTTCACATGGCCTCAGTTGCTCCAACACTCAGTTGTGTACATGGTGCTGGGGTTTGAACCCAGATCCTCGTGCTTGCCAGGCAAGCGCCGAAACCGCTGAGCCACCACTCCAGCCCTGTGTGTGTTTCTTTAAATTGACACAGTATTTATACATATTTATGGGGTGCTGTGTGATATCTTAATACATACATACAATCTGTAATATCAGATCAGGGTAACTGGCATATCCATATCCTCGGATGTATATCATTTTTTTTGTCCTTAGAACATTCAACATGCTATTAACTATTTTTAAATATTCAATTGTTAATTTAATTAATTTAATTTATTTTTTGGTACTGGGGACTGAACCCGGGGGCACTTTACCACTGAACTGATCCCCAGCCCATTTTATTTTTTGAGACGAGCCTTGCTAAATTTCCAAGGCTGGCCTCAAACTTGCAATCCTCCTTCCTCAGTCTCCTAAATCACTGGGATTACAAGCATGTACTACTATGCCTGGCTCAGCCTTTTTATGTTTTGTGGGGTTTTTTTGTTTTTTTAAATTAAGCTTGAGAACAAAGAGGTAAGGTAGATTTTTAAAGAGATGGGGCCTGGGGATGTAGTTCACTGGTAAAGTGCCCCTGGGTTCAATCCCAACTACCCCCCCCCAAATTTGTAACAACTGAATATATGAAGATGCTCATGCTTTTTATGGATGATAGTATGGATCTGTAGGTTTGGAAAGGTCGGATTCCTTTCCATACCCATCGTAAGGGCCACAGCTGCTACTCATACAATAAAAAGAAGAAAATATGTAACAAATTTATTTAATCAAAGTTTTGTGTGACACTGGAGTATTAAGAAATGAAGACCCAGGGTTGGAGTGGTGACTCAGTGGTACCATGCTTGCCTGGCATGAATAAGGACCCAGGTTTGAACCCCAACACCACATACACAACTATGTGTTGGAACAATGATAACCAGGTGAAAAACTAAAGAAAACTGATTCTCTCTCTCTTTCTTTTTTTCTTTTCAGGGCTGAGGACCGAACTCAGGGCCTTGTGCATGCTAGGCAAGCGCTCTGCCACTGAGCTAAATCTCCAACCCCCTCTCTCTCTTTCTTAAAAAATAAATAAATAAAAGAAAGAGAGAAAGAAAGAAAGAATGAATGAAAGGAAAAAAGAAATGAAGACCCAAAGACCCATGCACAACTGTCTACTGGGGACATGGGTCAGTGACAGAGCACTTGCCTAGCATGCTCCAGTCCCTGGGTTCCAGCCCTAAGCACTGAAACAAACAGAACCAAAGCAAAGACCTGTGGGAAGTTGTCCATTTTATGCTTAGGCTCAATGAATAGTGGACAGCCATGTAGAAGTGTGATTGGTCATAGAGTGAGGGACAAAACCCAGCAAGTCCTCTCTAGACCTTTGGCCTCCATGCCACCCTTCTCTTGGATATGGGACAGGACCCCTGAGGATCTTCATGGAACAAGGGAGAGAGTGGCCTTTCTAGTTTTATAGCTTGCTTTGGGGGAGAGAGGTTTGAGCTTCTATTCCTCCCCTTGGGCGGGGGATAGAGGAGTTCTGGTTTCTATGACTTGCTTAGGGAAGAAAGTGGTCCTGGCCTCAGGAGGACACAAGTCAGAGAGACCTTCCTTCTGAGGCCTTTCTTGTTGCTGTCAGAGTAGAGTACTCAGCATACCAAAATGCCATGCTCTGAGCCACAGCAACCCTGATAGTATTATTAAGACTTAGTGCCTATATTTATAATCAAAGGAAACGCTAAGGGGCTGGAGTGGTGGCTCAGTGGTTACTGTGCTTGCCTGGCAATGCATGAGGACATGGGTTCAAACCTAGCACCACATACACAATGAAGTGTCAGAGCAACAAAAGCCATGTAAAAAACTAAATAAAAATTGATTTTTTTCTCTGTTTCTCACTGCCCTTCTCTCTTAAAAAAAAAAAAAAAAAGGAAATGCTAAATGTCCTTTAAAATTTAGTGAAGATAAAGATGAAATTATTTTTTTCCAATCCATTCATGGGCTCCTAATTTCCATCAAGGACCCCTTGGAGATATGAAGATAAGAATCTGTGACCTTAGTCAGGCGGTGGTGGTGCGCATCTGTACTCCCAGCTACTTGGGAGGCTGAGGCAGGAGGATTTCAAGTTTGAGGCCAGCCTCAGCAACTTAGTGAGACCCTGTCTCAAAATAAAAATTAAAAAAGGGCTGGGAATGTGACTCAGGGGTTAAGCGCCTTTGAGTTCAATCCCTGGTACAAAAAAAAAAAAAAAAAAAAAAAAAGAAGAAGAAGAATCTGTTGATCTTGAATGAGGAGTGGAATAGATAAATCCGTCCAAATAGTAGGGTTTGAATAGAACTCACAATTCCCTGCACTTATATTGTATATGTGGACATTTGTATCATAGAAGAGGATGAGGTAAGAAAACACCGTGATGAGGCTGGAGTTGTGGTGAGGCTCAGCAGTTGGAGCGCTTGCCTGGCATGCGTGAGGACCTGAGTTTGAACCCCAGCACCACATACACAACTACATGTCAGAGAAGCAAAGGCCAGATAGAAAAATAAATAAAAATTGATTCTTTCTGTCATTCTCCCCCTCTCTTTTTAAAAAAGAAAAGAAGAAAGAGAAAGGAAAACGAAAGAGAAAGAAAACACACTATGGTGGCTCACATATTGCTTTTCCCATGTAGGTTTCTTTATTTACTCAAATGAACACTCCCAAGATGAAGTTTGCCTACAGAAGCTCCTCTACTTTAACCTGTCTGCCATCAAAGAAAAGGAACAGTTAACAATGGCCCAGCTGGGCCTGGACTTGGGACCCAATTCTTACTATAACCTGGAACCAGAACTGGAGTTGGTTCTGTGGGTGGTTCAGGAGCCGCGAGCGTGGGGACGGTCCATCCCTAAGCCTAGTAAAGTGTTTGCTCTGCAGTCTGTACCGTGGCCTCAAGGTGCCCTTCACTTCAACCTACTGGATGTGGTTAAGGACAGGAACAACAAACCCCAGAAGAACTTGGGCATATTCTTAGAGATTCTGGTCAAAGGAGACAGAAACTGGGGGGTGAATTTTCAGCTCGAGGACACTTGTGCCAGACTCAGACATTCCCTTCATACTTCCCTGCTGGTGGTGACTCTCAACCCTGAGCAGTGCCACTCTTCTTCCCGAAAAAGGAGGGAAGCAGCCAGCCCTGCCCCCAAGTCTTCTCACAAGAATCTCTGCCGACCTCACCAGCTATTCATCAACTTCCAGGACTTGGGTTGGCACAAATGGATCATTGCCCCGAAGGGGTTCATGGCAAATTACTGCCATGGAGATTGTCCCTTCTCACTGACCACCTATTTAAACAGTTCCAATTATGCTTTCATGCAAGCGTTGATGCATGCAGTTGACCCGGACATCCCTCAGGCTGTCTGTATCCCCACCAAGCTGTCTCCCATTTCCATGCTCTACCAAGACAATAATGACAATGTTATTCTTCGACATTATGAAGACATGGTAGTTGATGAATGTGGGTGTGGATAGGATTTCAGAAGTAGGAATAGAAGGAGTGTTCTTAGGGTAAATCTTCTAATAAAATTACCTATCTGGCTTCTGATCTCTCAGATCTCAAATGTCAATCAACTATAATTAATAATGCACATAGTTACAAACACATATATACTTATCTTGGAGCATTAATGGTCTTCATTGATTTCTGCTCTTATATAACCATCATGCCTGTGATAGTATATTAGACTTTGGATGGCCTTTTATATAGGCAGGCATTTATTCTATCCTACTTAATAAATGTTATTTCATTGTTCCTTGAAATAGGTACTGTTATTTATGCTTTATAGATGAACAAGTTAAGGTTTTGAGAACCTAAACAAAATTTCACAAGGTCACAAGCTTTACTCATTGTATCCAATAAAAATGTACACTTATTTTGTGTCAATAAAAAGTTTTAAATTACTTTGAGAAAATATAAATATAGAGAGATCTGATATCTACATTTTCTTCTTTTTCTCTCCTCCTTGCTGTATAAAGAACCCAGGGCCTCACACATGCTAGGCAAGTGCTCTACCACTGAGTTACACCACCAGTGTATTTTATTTATTTATTTATTTTGAGACAGGGTCTTGTTAATTTGCTGAGGTTGACCTAGAACTTGTGATCCTCCTGCCTCAGCCTCACAAGTTGCTGAGACTACAAGCATGCACCACCACATCTGGCTGAGGGTTTGGATTTTCCCAATGCTCATTATTGTCAATTTGTATGTGTATAATGCTGGAATTAAACCCAAAACCTTACAAATGCTAAGTAATCCTCTACCCAATGAGCTATGTTCTTCAGCTCCTATTACTTTTCCTTTTCTTATCTTTCTTTCTTTCTTTTTTTTTTTTTTTAGTCCCAGGGATGTTTAACTATTGAGCCACATCCTCGGGCCTTTTTATATTTTATTTTGAAACACAGTCTTGCTAAGTTGCTTAGGGCCTTGCTAACTTCCTGGGGCTGGTCTTGAACTTGGGATCCTCTAGCCGCAGCCTCCCACATCACTGCAATTACAGGCATGAGCCACTGCATCCAGCTGTTTTTTCTTTCTTTTATTTGATTCTGGAGATTAAAACCAGGGACACTTTGTTACTAAGGTACATCCCCTGTAATTATTATTATTATTATTATTATTAATATTATTATTATTATTTTAAAGAGGGGAGAGAGAGAATCAACTTTACTTATTCATCTGGCCTTTGTTTCTCTGACAGCTGTGTATATGGTGCTGGGGTTTGAACCCGGGTCCTCACACATGCCAGGCAAGCACTCCAATCACTGAGCCACCGTTCCAGCTCCCCCATCTTTATTATTATTATTATTATTATTACTATTACTTATAATTTTGAGACAAGATCTTGCTAAATTGCTAAGTTGCTGAGGTTGGCCTTGAATTTGCGATCCTCCTGTTTCAGCCTCCCTCCCAAATTGCTGGGATTATGGGTGAGTGCTACCATGCCCAGCAATTTTTTATAGATCTTATATATGATCCTATGACTCAGATCACATTGTACATCTGATTTTATTTCTTCCTTTTCTCACCATTATATTAGGTTTATTTTTCAAATCACCAACATCTATATAATTTAAGCCTGTACTATATAGATGATTATTTAAGCATACCACAATTTACTTAAGAGAATTATTATCATTGGATACTATACCATTTGCAATTTTTTTTTTTTAAAGAGAGAGGGACAGTGAGAGAGACAGAGAAAGAGAGAAACAACTTTATTGAGTTTTTCACATGGCATTAGTTGCTACAACACTTAGTTGTGTACGTGGTGCTGGGGTTTAGAACCCGGGTCCTCGCACTTGCCAGGCAAGCGCAGAAACCGCTGAGCCACCGCTCCAGCCCCACCATTTGCAATTTTCATGATGGAATAGTGCTATAATTGTTCAGAAGTCATTGCCCATTCTTTCTCCTTAGAAAATTTTCAGATATGGAATTACCCAGTCAAAGGCATGACTTAACTCTTATAGCAACTAATGTAAAATATATTGATATTAAAGCAAAACTGCATATATATTGGGGCAAAATGCAAAATTCACATCAATTTCAAATATAAATCTAGACATGGCTGGATGCTTTGGCTTATATCAGGAAGCATGAATTCATTCACTGTACCGACCCTGAGAACTAAAGTGGAAAAGTTAATGAATCACTTATTTATATAAATGTGTGTGCGTGTGTGGTTTGTTTATTTATTTATCTTCTGCAGCTCTGGCGATGGAACCCAGAGCCTCATGCAGGCTCTCTATCACTGTCCCTGTCCCTGGACTAATTTCTGAAATTATAAGTGTGTGTCAAAAGTTCAGCTGGAAAAAAAAAAGTTCAGTTGATTCCTGAGGCTACATTAGTAAATCTACTTCAACTGAATTGTTACTGTGAGATTTCCTTAGTCTAATAAGTAGATTTTGATTTCGGGGTTGATGTGTTTACTATCGTCATATTAGCTGGGCATAGTGGAGCACATCTATAATCCCAGCTGCACAGGAGGCTGAGGCAGGAGGATCCCAGTTAAAGGCCAGCCTGGGCAATTTAGAAGTAACCTGTCTCAAAATGAAAAAGATTGTGCATGTAGCTCAGGGTCCCTTCTTCCAGCAACTCTGTGGTTGGCTAATTTGTTCTTCTGAATTAATCAAATCATCTCCTGAGGTCTTTTTGTAGTTGGCTTTGGTACCTATATTAAGCTATTTTTTTCTTGTCTCTGTGTGTGTGTTACTAGGGATTGAACCCAATGGTATACTACCACTGAGCTACATCCCAACCCTTTGTAAGTTTTTATTTTGTGATGGTCTAGATAAGTTGCCCAGACTGATCTCAAACTCTCAATCATCCTGCCTCAGCCTCCTGAGCAGCTGGGTTACAGGTGCACATTACCATACCCAGCTTCTATCCTACTTACTTGAATCTTTTTTCTTTTTTTTTTTTTTTTTTTGGTACCAGGGATTGAACCTATGGGTGCTTAACCACAGAGCCACATCCCCAGCACTTTTTTTTTTTTAGAGAGAGAGAGAATCAATTTTATTTAGTTTTTCATTTGCCTTTCAGACACTGTTGTGTACATGGTTGGTGCTGGGGTTTGAACCTGTGAACTCAAGCATGCCAGGCAAGCGCCGTTAACCGCTGAGCCACCACTCCAGCCCCCCCAGCACTTTTTTTATTTTGAGACAAGTTCTCACTAAGTTGCCTAGGGTCTTGCTGATTTGCTTAGGCTGGCTTTGAATTTACAATCCTCCTGTCTCAGTCTCCTGAGCTGCTGGGATGATTTGAATCTTAAATGTCCATCAGGACAGTTTACAAATAGGCAGAATGTGTATCCTGTAGGTCAAGTCATATGCTGTGCTTTGGATGGGGCAAGTAGGACTCCTTATTCCAAAACATAAATTATGCATGAATATATAGCCAAGCTATTTCACAGGTTTCGTTTTGTTTTTGTTTGTACACATGTGTGTGTGCACGCGCGTGCATACTGGGGATTTAACTCAGGGGTGCGTTACCATTGAGTTACATCTCCATCATTTTTTATTTTTTATTTTGAGATAGGGTTTCACTAAGTTGCTTAGGGCTTTACTAAGCTGCGGAGGCTGGTCTTGAATTTGTGATCTCTCTGCCTCAGCCTCCTGAGTCACTGGGATTACAGGTATGAGCCACTGTTCTCAGCTGAGTATTTTTAAGGCTCATGGTCTTTTTTCAGTACTGGGGATTGAACCCAGAGAGACTTTGCCACTGAACTACATCCTCAGATCTTTTTATTTTTTAATTTTGAAACAAACAGGGTCTTTCAAGGAAAGAAGTGAGTAGAGAAAATAAAGACAGAGGAGAGTGTCAGCAGCTCAACAGTACCAGGTTTGTTGAGGGAAACCTGCAGAGGGGGCCCCAGTAGAGTCTAGGACCCCTCTTCTGCTTACCGACTGGGGTAGATATAGGGACTAAGGGAAAAGAAGATTAGGGCATTGCTAGGGAGTTGTCAGGGAAGGGTCCTTTCTTATGACAGAGTGTTTAGGGTTTTTTTGCATGATGGTGGAATATTGTAGGTGGATCTGGGGTTTAAGATTAGATGGGTCTGCAGCTATCCCACTCCTGGGTATTTTCCCAAAAGAGTTAGAGTCAGCATATTATAGTGATGTGGCTTCATTAATGTTTATAGCAGCTCAATTTACTATAGCTAGATTATGGAACCAACCCAGATGCCCCTCACTCGATGAGTGGATACAAAAACTTTGGTACATATATACAATGGAATACTGCTCGGCTATTAGAGAAGATGATATTATGGGTTTTGAAATCAAATGGATGGAGATGGAAAGAATTATGCTAAATGAAGTATCCCAATCTCAGAGACTCAAGGGCCGAATGGTTTCTCTCATCTGTGGAAGCTGGAATACATTGGGAAGCAGTATGTTAGATGGCTAAGCTAATAATAACTTTAAGTTGTATGATTCTTAATGCAAAAGGGAGATGACTCCCTAGGATACTTGGAGGTGTAGGGTGGGGGACAAGGTGGGGGAAGGGTGTAGGAAGAACACCTAGGAGACTGGAGGGTGGGAATATGGGGGAATCATCTCAGAAGGAGATCTCTGACCTCCAGGAGATATCCATTTAACTCAGGGGGTCTTCTGGGGGAAACAGCAACATGGGGAACCCAAGCTAGACATCCATGACATGGCATTAGCCCTGGATAACTAAATATATATACATTTGTTCTTGAATGTTTGATAATGTTTCCCCCTTAATTGTAACTCTATATCCATCTAATAAAAAATAAAATAAAATAAAACACGTTAAAAAAAATTAGATGGGTCTGGATTTAGGGATAGATGAGTCTTATGCTAAGATGGAGGATAAGTTCCAAAATGGCGTTGCCTAGGTCAAGTTCTACCTTACAGGACTCACTAAGTTGATGAAGCTGGCCTTGAACATGTGATCCTCCTGCCTTAGCCTTCTGAGTTGCTGGAATTATAAGCTGTTCCACTATGCCCAGCTTATGATCTTATCAATGGCAGGCTTTTACACATATTCACATACTAATTCACAGGTCAGTTTGGTTTGAAATATTACTATCAATTTAATTCACTTCCATTCAGTTTGATGTTTATTTAAATGCTTTCGTAGGGGAAAAGAGATTTCTTTCTTTTCTTTTCTTCTTGGTAGTAGAGATCAAACCCAGCGGTGCTTAACCACTGAGTCATATCCCCAGCCTTTTTTCATTATTTTGAGACAGGGTCTCGATAAGTTGCTTAGGGCCTAAGTTGCTGAGGCTGGCTTTGAACTTGCAATCCTCCTGCCTCAGCTTCCCGATTTGCTTTGATTATAGGTGTGTGCCACCATTATCCTATGGGACAAGATTTCTTTGCTCACCCATTGCTAGGTTCATGGCTGAGGCACCTATAACCAGAGAGAGATTAATAAGAGAAAAGCATACAAATTTGTTTCATGTAAGTGCTAGTATTTGTATCTTGAGGCCCATGTATTTCAAGGCTTGGTCCTAACTTGATGCTGTCAGGAGAGGGTGGAAACTTTAAAAGGCAGGGCATAGTAGGAGGTCTTTGGATCATTTGGTGGGAAGTGTCCTGGAAGAGGATTGTGGGATACTGGTCTCGTCTTTTGCCGTTGTCTACTACCTGACCATGAGATGAGTGGCTTTGCTCGGCTGTGTGCTACCAATCAAGATGTGCTGCCCCAGGCCCAAAGCAATGGGGTCACCCCATTATGGACCGAAACCTCTAAAACGGTGAGCCAAGGCTTGGGATGTAGTTCAGTGGTACAGCACTTGCCTATTGTATGGAAGACCATAGATTCAATCCCCATCACCACAAAAATAACAATATAAAACTACGAGCTAACCTA
Organism: Aplodontia rufa; assembly: GCA_004027875.1. Taxonomy (NCBI): domain Eukaryota; kingdom Metazoa; phylum Chordata; class Mammalia; order Rodentia; family Aplodontiidae; genus Aplodontia; species Aplodontia rufa. The sequence continues at coordinate 24,837 of PVKS010016922.1, forward strand.
AGTGCCAGTGGTACATGCTTATAATCCCAGCTACTATGAGGCTGAAGCAGGAATTTTCAAGTTTGAGACCAACCTGGGCAACCTAGAGACACTTTATCTCAAAGTAAAAGAACTGGAGGGGATAGAGCGGTGGCTCAGTGGTTTTGGTGCTTGCCTGGCAAGCACGAGGACCCAGGTTAAAACCCCAGCACCACGTACACAACTAAGTGTTGGAGTAATGAAGACCATGTGAAAGACCCAATAAAGTTGTTTCTCTTTTTCTCTGTCTCTCTCTCACTGTCCTTCTCTCTTAAAAAAAAAAAAAAAGAAAAGAAAAGAAAGAACTGGAGATGTAGCTAGAACGTGTGAGGCCCTGGGTTTAATATCCAGTTCAGTAGGAAAACAAAAACCTGTGAGCCAAAATAATAAACCTTTCCTCTTTGTAAGTTGATTATCTGGAGTATTTGTGAGAGTAATAAAAAGCTAACAAGTTTTTTTGGAGAGTCAGGGGAAATTGAACCCAGGTACGCTTAACCACTGAGCCACATTCCCAGCCCTTTTTATATTTATTTTGAGATAGGGTGTTGCTAAGTTGCTTAGGGCCTTGCTAAATCACTGAGGCTGGTCTTGAATTTGTGATCTACCTGCCTCGCCATCTCAGACACTGGGATTAGAGGAATGCACCAGCAGGCCTGGCTATTTTGAATCCTTTGTATTTTATTTTGAGACGGTTTCTGACTAAGTTCGGAGGGGTCTCATTAAATTGCCAAAGCTGGCATCAAACTTGTGATCCTCCTGCTTCAGCGTCCCAACTAGATGGGATTACAGGTATGCACCAATGCACCAGACTAATCCATCTAAATAAGAGGAGAAGTGTTGTTTTGATATTGTATTCAGAGACAGTAGGGATTTTGATGGAGGAAGTTAGGGGCTCACAGTTAAAGAATTTTAGGGCTGTGAAAAACCAGGACAAAAACAGGAAATAGATGGTAGAAACTGAGGACCTGGACATTTACCTAGTGGGAGCTGGCGCTGCTTATTGTATTGCTTTTTTGCCCTCTGCTGATTAAAACAGGGAAGAGCAAGCTAAGTATACTGGTCTGAGCCTGTAGTCCCAGCTACTTGGGACGTGAGGCAGGAGAATTGCTGGAGTCCAGGAGTTTCAGGTCAGCTTGGGCAACACAGGAAGAATTCGTCTCAAAAATCAAAACAGCAAGCCAGGTGCAGTGGCACAAGATGTGGCTCAGTGGTTAAGCACCCCTGGGTTCAGTCCCTAGTGTCAAAAAAAAAAAAAAGCCCAGCAGCCAGGGGGACAGGAAATAACACACTCATGCGTTATACACGCTGTTTTGCATATAATTTCGGTTGCTTCATGGAAAACTAGGAGAAATGAAGAACACTGGAGGCTAGTAGTTTTCCTTACTTTTAAGTCTGTGTGTGACCGTGTGAGTGTGAGTACAGGAGTACACATGAACTCTTTCTCGATATTCAATTCCTTTTAAGGAACTTATTTCTGCCATAATCTATTTTTTCCATCCCCTATATCTAAAAAAAGCTTATTATTATTATAACTGCCTTCAGCCTGTTCTCCATATGGCGGCTATAGTGGTTTTTCTTTTCTTATTTTTAGAAAGAGGTGACAGTATGAGAGAGAGAGAGACAGAGAGAGAGAGGAGAGAGAAGCAATCTTTATTTAGTTTTTCATGTGACTTTCATTCCTTGGACACTTCATTGTGTACATGGTGCTGGGGTTCGAACTTGTGTACTGCCAGGCAAACACCGTAACCACTGAGCCACTCTTCCAGCCTGACTTTTTTTTTTTTTTTTTAAAGAAAATCAACTTTATTTAGTTTTTCACATGGCCTTTGTTGCTCCAACACTTTGTTGTGTACGTGGTGCTGGGGTTTGAACCCGTGTCCTCATGCATGCCAGGCAAGTGCTGTAACCACTGAGCCACCGCTCCAGCCCTATTTTTTTTGTCCTTAAAAAAACTGACACACTGCTGGACATGATGCCACATGCCTATAATCCCAGCCGTTCCAGAGACTGAGGCAGGAGGATTACAACTTCAAAGCCAGACTCAGCAATTTAGTGGTGCCCTAAGCACTTAGCAAGACCTAGTCTGAAAATCAAAAATAAGGATTGGAGATGTAGCTCAGTGGTTAAGCACCCCTGGGTTCAATTCCTGGTTAAAAAAAATTTTTTTGAGACACAATTCACATACCATAATATTTATCATTTAAAAGTGTAGAGTTAGCTGGGACAGTGGCATACACTTTTAATTCTAGCTATTCAGAAGCCTGAGACAAGAGGATTGCAAGTTCAAGGCCAGTCTCAGAAATTAGCAAAACCCTATCTCAAAATAAAAAAATTAAAAGACCTGGGGATATAGCTCAGTGGTACTGCACACCTGGGTTCAATATCCAGTAGAAAAAATTAATTAATGATTAGAATAAAGTGTATAATTCAGTGATTTAAAATTTTTTTCACAAGGTTTGCAATCTGATTATATAATAGAATCATGCCATATGCAGCCTTTTGTGACTGAACTACTAAGAATAATCCGAGATTCATCTACATTGTATGTATCATATCAATATTTAATTCATTTTTTTTCTTTTTGGTACTGTCATCAAAATCAGAGATGCAGGGCTGGAGCGGTGGCTCAGTGGTTACGGCACTTGCCTGGCATGGGTGAGGATGAGAATTCGAACCCCTGCACCACATACACAACAAAGTGTCAGAGCAACAACAGCCACATGAAAAAGTAAAATTGATTTTGTCTTTCTGTCTCTCACTGTGCCTCTCTCTTTAAAATAAAACAAAAAGGGGCTGGAGTGGTGGCTTGGTGGTTACGGCGCTTGCTTTGCACGTGCGAGTACGCGGGTTCAAACCCTAGCACCAAGTACACAATGAGGTGTCTGAGCAATGAAAGTCCATGAAAAACTACATAAAATTAATTCTGTCTTTCTCTCTCTCTCACTGTCCCTCTCTCTTTAAAAAAATTTTAAAAAAAGTTGTCTCTAAAATAAAACAAAAATACAGATGTACACATGCTAGGCAAGTACTTACCACTGAGATACAAATCCAGCTCTTCTTATTTTTTTATTTTGAGACAAGGTCTTGGTAAATTGCCCAGACTGGCCTTGAACTTGTGACCCTCTTCCCTCAGTCTCCCAAGTGGCTGATATTACAAGTCTGAGCCACTGTGTTCACCCTTTCATTCCTTTTTTATAGCAGATTAATATTTCATTGAATGGGTGTATCATCATTTATTTATCCATTTATCCAGTGATGGACATTTGGGCTCTTTCTAACTTTTGAGCAGTTATCGATGATGCTGTTATGAAATTCATGTACAAATTTTGTGTAAAAATATGTCTTCTGTTCATTTAGAATTGCCAGATTGTATGGGTACTTTAACTTAACTTTTTCAGCAGTTGAACTATTTTACACTTTTTTTTTAAAGAAAGAGGGGACAGAGAGAGAGAGAGAGGAAGGTAGAGAGAGAGAAGCAATCTTTATTTAGCTTTTCATGTGACTTTCATTCCTCAGACACTTTGTTGTGTATGTGATGCTGGGGTTTGAACTCATGTCCTTGTGCTTGCCAGGCAAGCACCAGAACCACTGAGCCACCACTCCAGCCCTATTTTACATTTTTTAAGAGAGAGGGACAGAGAGAGAGAGAGAGAGAGAGGGAAAGAGAGAATCAACTTTTATTAGGTTTTCATGTGGCCTTCATTGCTCCAGCACTTAGCCGTGTATGTGGTGCTGGGGTTTGAACCCCAGTCCTCACGCATGCCTGGCAAGCGCTCAAACCACTGAGCCACTGCTGCCACCCCGTCTTACAGTTCTGGAGGTAAGAAGTACCAAGTACACATCACTGGGCTAAAATCAAGGTGACATGAGGCCAGAGCTCCTTCCAGGGACTAAGGGAGAAAGCATTTCCTTGCCTTTTCCAGCTTCTAGAGGCTGCTGACTGTATTCCTGGAATCGTGGTCACCTTCAAAGCAGCAATCACATCACTCAGCTCTCTGTTACTGTTTTCATAGCTCCTTCTCTGATTCTCACTCTAACTTTTCAGCTTGCATTCAGGTGGGGCCCCCTGAATAATCCAAGATAACCTCTCCGTCTAAGACCCTTAAGGGTCCATCTGCAAAGAACTTTCTGTCACATAATGTACCATTCTTTTTGGGGGGGGAAGTGTTATTAAGAAATTTGTTTGTTGAACAATCAAACATGCTTCTAATGAAATAATATAATATATATATAAATTCTGAAAATTAGATTTACCCCCAAGAGCCCCCCCCCAATAACCCGCCCTTATCCCTCCCTCCTCTCCTTCCCAATACATCTCTACAAATGCCTTAGGTTGTCTTTAGTAATGCACCATTCTTATAGATTCCAGGAATTAGGGCATGGATATCTTTGTTGGGGGGAGGTGGTATTACATTACCATTATTCGACCATTATTCTCTACTTGCCTAGCGTGGGAAAGCATGGTCTCTGAAGGACCTCAGTTTATGATATGGGCCTTTCTTCAAATGCCCCTCTGCCGCTATGGAAGCACCTTCTTTATCTTGTTGAGGCTCCTGTGTGTCTTCATTGCTAAGCCTTTATTTTTCCCTTGGTACTGGGGGTTGACCCCATGGGCCTCATGAATGCTGAGTGAGTGTTGTACCATGGTGCTACAGCCCCAGCCCTTTTTATTTTATTTTGAGACAGGATCTCACTAAATTGCCCAGGCTGATCTTGAACTCCTGCCTCAGCGTCCTGAGATGACAGGCATGAACCACCCATCATCTCTTGTACTCAGTCTTTTGTTTAGGGTACTAGTTTAGGGTTCTTGGGGCCTTGAGATTCAAAGTTCAGCAACTCCACATTTGAATTCCTAGAGGGAGACTTAGGTCTTGAGACCTCAATTCTGGGAGTGGATGCTGAGACCTGGAGAAGCAATTGTTTGAACTTGACCCAGGATTTAGGCAACAGAAATAGTGAAGTATAATATTAACTTTTTCAAGAGATATAACCAAGCAAGAGTGGACTTCATCATACACTTAACCCTAGCTTCAAGGGAAGGGGCCAGAGCACCACAGACCTGCACACTAATTATCTGATTCAGAGGCCAAGGTCCTTCTGATTTTGCATCTTATTACACCCTTCCCTTTCCAACAGGGTTTTGGGGCAAAGGGCAAAATGAAAGGAAGTCATACATGAAGTCCACAATGTTCTCACCAGGCAAAACTGAACACTTCCAGGTTATAGAAGCAGGTGAATTCGCTAACCTTTGCACTTTCTCTCTTCTCACCATTAAAGAATGACGGGTCAGTCTTACCTTCATTTAAAAGAAAGAAAGCTTTCTAAATTCAGATGCCGTCAGAAAGGAACTTGGACATTTAGTGTTCCCAGTGATCTACTCTGAAGAATTAATGTTATTTGCATCGTAGATTTTCTCATCAACAAAAGCGCAAATCTCGGAATGAGTTTCCCTCTACCACCAGATTGTATAGTCCAGATGCCCCGTAACTGCCCGAGACTCAGGAGTGAGTCATCCTCTGTCCAAGTCGGTGGCAGAGGGCACACCCGAAGAAACAAAGTTCAGCTACATTGCAGGCAGGAGCAACAGGCACACACAAGCTCCAGAGGAAGAAGCACAGAGACAGAGCAGCATGACTTCTCAGAAAGGTAAAATAGATTTGGGGACATGGAAGGGACCATATTCTTTTTCTTTTTCTCATTTTGGGTCAGAGTTTCACTATATTGGCCAGGCACCATGGTCTAGGACTCCTGGTGAAGGAGGCTGAGGAAGGGGTTTCAATTATGGTGACAACGTAACTTTAAACTGGCTCAACCGGCCTCTGTCAGTAAAATCTTTGCCAAGGTGTCTGCGGGAGCTGCACAGAACTTAGCTTGCGCAGATGTTGGTTGTGGTTTGTAACTTTCTCTGGGACAGTGAAGCTCTGAGAAAAAGAGTTAAGGGGGAGCTGGAGCAGTGGCTCAGCAGTTACAATGCTTGCCTGGCATGTCCGAGGACACTGGTTTGAACGCCAGCACCACGTACACAACCAAGTGTCGAATCTATGAAAGCCACATGAAAAACCAAATGAAATTCTCTCTTTCTTAAAACAAAAAAAGAGTTATGAGATGAGCCTTTACCTCAGAGAGAAAGAGTTATTTCTGTAAAAACTTGTGAAACCGCCGTCTGACTTGTCAAAATGGGAAAAAAATTAATTAAATGTCGCGTAACCTCCCATTGAGTATAAAACTGTAAGAATTTTCAAACTTGGGGTCCAGGATTTGAGACACCCATGCTCCCTAGACCAAGCTGCTCAGCTTTGAATAAAACTGCTTCCTGAAATTCCTTGGATGTCTGCCTCATCTGTCCCTGCAACATTGGATTCAAGTGATCTTCCTGCCTCAGTTTCCCAACTATCTGGGATGGCAGGTACATACCTCTTTCACACCTCTTTGCTCAGCCTGGGTCCATCTTTTTTTTTAATTAAGAAATTTAGCTATTGTACAATCAAAAATTCATCCAAAGTAATAATATGATAAGTATATATTCTTATATCAGATTTACCCCCTAGATCCCTCCCTATACTCCCTCCCTTTCTCCTCTCCCACCAGCCCCCTCCCCTGTCCTTCCTGATACGTATCTATGTTTGCCCTAGATTATATTGCTGTACCTTTGCTGGATCCAATACCTGAGATTGATTGCCTTTCACACAGGGCTGTGTTGAGTCCATTTTTTTTGTACAGTGTAAAAATCGTATGTGTGTGACTTGCTTGTATATGTATCCTTGGGCATTTTCCAACTGTCCTGCTCTTGATTAACTTATTAACATTATTCTTAAACAAGAATTATTACTATTATGATGAAATATTTGCAATTCCAAATGACACTAAGTCAGTGCTGGTTTCACCATTAAAATATGGAGACATAGGGCTGGAGCGGTGGCTTGGCAGTTACAGCGCTTGCGTGGCATGTGCGAGTACAAGAGTTCAAACCCAGCACCACGTACACAACAAAGTGTTAGAGGAACCAAAGTCATGTGAAAAACTAAATAAAAATAGCTTCTTTTCTTTCTCTCTCACTGTCCCTCTTTCTTTAAAAAAAAAATGGGGATGTAAAAAAAATGAGGATATAAAAAGAGAGTAACAGAGTGCTTTCGTAGAATGTGTTCAATTCCCAGCAATATTAATACAAAGATGAGTAAAATCGTAACTTTTGAAATAATGGTCTAAGGGAACGGAACTGATAGCACAAGACCACTGTGCTAATTGACAGATGAATTGATGATTAATTGATAAGTTAATGCACAGGTACTTGGGTTAGAAAAATTCATAAGAAGGGAGGACACTTCAGTTGTTTAAGGAGATGATGTCAGATGAGGTAGGATTGGAGCTGGATACTAAAAGAGTTGAATTTGGATTGTGAGGAGGAAGAAATTCCCAGTTGTTTGTATTGACAAAATGATTTTGAGAGACTTTGCAAAGATCAGTGTTTAGAATATAATGAGGAAACTGGTTAGGCTAGAAAAGAATTTATGGAAATAATCTGTGGTAAGACTAGAAAGCAAATTTGAAGTGATATTATATGGGGCTTTGACTGTCAGGCTAAAGAAATGGAGGATTATCTTTTTGTTAACAAGAAAAATCTTTGGAGACTTTCTAAATTGTGTAGAAGCTTTAGGAACATTTATGTAGTATTTGATGGGTTCAGACTGGAAGCAGAAAAAACTGGAGTAAGATCACTTAGAAGACGAATTTATAATCATGTGGGTGTGGTGAGGCAGGAAGCCCTAGACATCAGTTTGGAGTTTAGGTAACAGTGTGTTTCTATTCATTATATCCTCCCTCTGTTGAAATGATCTTTTAAGTAACATGGAAAGGCAAAACATGTTATTTAACTGAAACGTTTGACATACCTGTAAATTGTTGGTATGCCTGCAATCCCAGCAATGCAAAAGACTAAAGTGGGAGGATCACAAATTTGAGGCCAGCCTGGGCAACTTAGCAAGACAGACCCTGTCTCAAAATTAAAAATAAATAAATAAATAAGAATGGCTGAGGATGTGGTTCCGTGATAGAGCACCCTTGGGTTCAGTCCCCAGAACCACACATACAAAAATCATCATCATCTGGATACTTTGTCTTGACTTCCTGAAAAAGAGTTTCCTCTCCTCCTCCTCTCCCCGTCACCCCTTCCTCTCTCCCTGTTTCCCTCCTTCCCCTCCCTCCCTACACACACACACACACACACACACACACACAATGAACAAAAGGTATCTGATAGTAATGCAAATTAAAGCTACAGAGATACTGGGAATTGAAAACCCAGGGGTACTCTACCACTGAGCAGTATTGAAGCCTTTTTTATTTTGAGACACTGTCTTGCTAAATTACCCAGGCTGGCCTTCAATTTGTGATCCTCCTGCTTCAGCCTCTGAGTAATTTCCTGTAATAGGGATATAGGAAAAGAAAAGAAAACAAACAAAACCTCTTTTCTTTTCTTTTGTTTTCTTTTCCTTTGGTGCTGAGGATCTAACCCAAGCACTCTCAAATGCTATGCATTTTTCCACTGAGCTATAACCCCAAGCTGGATTATCTGGTTTGGAATTGGGCATCTGATGAATAGATTTCAGCAGAGCCTTTAAAAATCTTGCTTTCCTTTGGTGAGATGAGCTAGTTCAATGCAATGACTCTGGGAGAGAGAATTTTCTAAATTCATTTACAGCTACAACTTACAGGTTTAGAAGAATAGAGCACTTCTTCTTCGTAGCTAAATTTGTTTTTTGGGTATTATTTGACATAATCCTCTCTTGCTCAACAGGTCCTTCAACTGGTGATGCCACTCTGAGGTAAGAATAATATTAACACGGTGCCATTTAATTCAATCAAGAATAAATTTGAATTCAATATTTACAGATCTACGAAATTTTTTATTATTTCTTTATTCTTTAAACTTTTTTTTCTTTATGAGAGGGTGACAGTGAGAGAGAGCCCCTTTTTACATTTCTTATTGGTGCATTATAATTATACACGATAGGGGCTGGAGTGGTGGCTCAGTGGTTATGGTGCTTGCCTGGCATGCGCAAGTATGCGGGTTCAAACCCCAGCACCACGTACACAATGAAGTGTAGGAGCAATGAGAGCCAAATGAAAAACTAAATAAAATTGATTCTCTCTTTCTCTCCCTCTCACTGTCCCTTTCTAAAATAATAATAATTATTATTATACATGATAGTGGGATTCATATGCCATATTTGTACATGAACATAATTTAATCTGATCAAGATCATTCCCTAGTACCTTCCCTTTACCTCCCCATCTCCTTCTCCCTGAGCCACTTGCTCTTTTATTATTATTATTATTTCAATTAGTGCATTATAATTATATGTACAAATAAGATTCATTGTGGTATATCAATACATGACGTAGCATAATTTGGTAGATTTCTTTCTAGTACTTCCCCATTCCCTTCCCTCCTCCCTCCCAATTCCCTTCTACTCTATTGGTCTCCCTTCTATTTTTGTGATATCCTTCTTTGGTTTTTTTTTTTTTTTATTCCTCTCTGCCCCCAATCCCTCTAGCTTCTGAATATAAGAAAGAACATTTGATCCTTCACTTTTTTTTTTTTGTACTGAGGATTGAACCCAAGGGTGCTTAACAGCTGAGCCACATCACCACTGCTTTTATATTTTTTTATTTTGAGACAGGATCTCACTAAGTTGCTGAGGCTAGGATTGAACTTGTGGTTCTCCTGCCTCAGCCTCCTGAGTTGCAGGGATTCTAGGCATAGGCCACTGTGTCCAGCTGATCCTTTACTTTCTTTCTTTCTTTTTAGTACCATGGATTTAACCCAGGGGTGCTTTACCACTGAGCACATCTCCAGACCTTTTTTTTTTTTTTTAATATTTTGCTTTGTGTCCGGGTTTTGCTAAGTTACTAAGGGCCTTACTAAATTGCTGAGGCTGGCTTTGAACTGGCAATCCTCCTGTCTCAGCCTCCGGAATCATTGGGATACAGGCGTGAGCCATGGCACCTGGCTTGATTCTTTACTTTCTGAGTCTGGTTTATTTCACTTAACATGATATTATTTAATTCCATCTGTTTACCAGCAATTGACATCATTTCATTCCTCTTTATGACTGAGTAAAACTCAGCCATAAACTTGCTTCTTTTACCACGTTCCCATGCTTCCTTTCTTTGTGCCTTTTCCAACTTAACTTTCTATGATGATTATTGTGTTTTTTCCTTATATTTTTGTTCCTATGTCCTTTGCCTTCTATTTAAATAAGTTACTTTCCAGCTTGTTTTTCTCATGTCTTACTAGTCATCTTTTCTCATTAAATCATATATTTTATAACCCTCAGTGAAATGTTGGGGATACTATTTGTCACTTTGATTTCATCTTCCTATTCAATACCATGCACTCATTTCCCAGACTTATAACAGGGAGATCGTGTCAAGGAATATATCATCTAATGGCATTTGGAAAGGAAGGGCTGACTTATGAAATATCTGAATGTGGTACTCCAGGGACAAGAGAGAATAAGTAGTTTGTAATAAGTCTGTGACTTAATCATCGCAAAGAGGAAACCTTGGTACAATCCTGAATTTCCCCAGAGTAACAGCTTTCAGACATGGACAGTGTTAAATCCAAAGACTCTATCATGAGTATGTTGAGTTTATCATACAGAATTATAAAGTGAAAGAATTTTGAGGCTAAATTGCTCTTTTCCCAGACTTGACTGCAGATTTTTCTTTTTTTAAAGAGAAAATCAATTTATTTTAGTTTTTCATGTGGCTTTCCTTGCTCTGACACGTCACTGTGTACGTGCTGCTGAGATTCAAACCTGGCAAGCAACCTCTGAGCCACCGCTCCAGCCCTTGACCTCAGAATTTGTTGGCAAGAAGATTCTTCCAGACTTCAATACTTGCCAAAATCCAGTTAGAGTCCATGAGGAATAGCGAAGATAAATATTGAGACAGGACACCTCTAAGTGTGAAATAAAGTGGTGTACACCTGTAAGCCCAGCTACTCAGGAGGCTGAGGCAGGAGGTAAAAAGGAGAAGGAGAAGGGGAAGGGGAAGGAGAAAAGGAGAAGGAAAGAAAAAAGAAAAGAAAGATTAGAAATAAGAGAGGGGTGAAGCAGTGGCTCAGTTACAGCGCTTGCCTGGCATTTGCAAGAACACTGGTTCAAACCCCGGCACCATGTACACAATAAGGTGTTGGAGCAACAAAAGTCACATGAAAACTAAAGAAAATTGATTCTCTCTCTCTCTCTCTCTCTCAATGTCCCCCTCTCTCTTTAGGAAAAAAAAAAAGTATATAATAAGAAATTTTTAGCCAAGTGCAGTGGCACATTCCTGTAATCCCAGCAGCTCAGGAGACTGAGGCAGGAAGATGCCAAGTTCAAAGCCAGCCTCAGGAATTTAGTGAGGCCCTGAACAACTTAGAGGGACCCTGTCTCAAAATAAAAGAAAAAAAGTGGGCCAAGAATGTGATCCAGTGGTTAAGTGTCCGTGGGTTCAATCCCTGGTACACACATGCACACACAAAAAAGGAAGAACCAGAACACATTTATTTCTAAATTCAAGACTAACATAATGGTGTTACAGAGTAGTCATCAAATACCATGACTAAGAAAAACAATCTTTTTACTGTGTTTGTGAGGGAAACTCTGATAGTTCAAATGAACTTCTGCAGGTAACTTTGAGACCTGGAATAGAAAAGTTTCAGAGATGTTATGTTTCAGATCTGCCTGGGAGAAGAGGGGAGCATGAAATGATTTCTTGGATTGCATGAAACCTAGAAAAAGCAACCTAGGGCTGCTTCTTGTATTTCAGGAGGCGAATTGAACCCTGGGAATTTCAAGTCTTCTTTGACCCCCGAGAACTTCGCAAAGAGACCTGTCTGCTCTATGAAATCAAGTGGGGCACAAGCCATAAGATCTGGAGAAACACGTGCAAAAACACCACCAATCATGTTGAAGTTAATTTTATCGAAAAATTTACTGCAGAAAGACATTTGTGCCCAGCCATCAGCTGTTCCATCACTTGGTTCTTGTCCTGGAGTCCCTGTTGGGAATGCTCCAAGGCTATCAGAGAATTTATGAGTCGATACCCTAATGTGACTCTGGTTATTTACGTAGCACGGCTTTTCCAGCACATGGATCAACAAAACCGGCAAGGACTGAGAGACCTCATTAACAGTGGTGTGACTATCCAGATTATGAGAGTCTCAGGTAATGACAATAAACAAAAAATCTTAAGTGTTTATAAGAGACTATGGTGATAGAAGTAAACTGTTTGTAGGCCAAGAAGTTGATCAGCCTAGGCTGCAAATCTTGAGTGAAACTTCAAAATAATGTGAGAAGGGACCGGGTCTAACTGAGAGACCTTTCTCTACTCTCGCCATTACCATCTCTCAGTCATATTATATTAATTGTTCTTTTTTGTTTTCTTGGGGGGTTTTTTGGTGGTATACTAGGGAATGAACCTAGGGACACTTACCACTGAACCACATTCCCAGCCCTTTCTGTGGTTTTATTTTTCAATAGAATCTCACTAAATTGCTGAGGGTCTCTCTAAATTGCTAAGGCTGGCCTCAAACTTGCAATCCTCCTGTCTCAGCCTCCTGAGACCCTGGGATTACAGCATGCACCATCATGCCTGGAAAATTGTTCATTTTAGGGAGTGGGAGTGGAGTTCATCTCCAGCAGCAATTAGACCAGAGCCTTTATACATAGCATGCTTTTTCTTTTCTTTTCTTTTCTTCGTGCTGGGGACTAAACCCAAGGCCTCACACATGCTAAGCAGGTTCCTTACCACTGAGTTACACCCCAGCTATAGTCTACTTTTTTAATAGTATACTTCTAAGTTGGAGCTCTCTTTAAGTAGTTGGATATTGTGTTTGTTGAACAAATGATGATTTGTGTTTCCTTAGAGTGTTGTTATTGCTGGAGGAATTTCGTCAATTACCCACCTAAGGAAGAGAGTCACTGGCCGACATACCCACCCCTCTGGATGATGCTCTATGCACTGGAACTCCACTGTATCATTCTAGTAAGTTGCTTTAACCCATTATTACATCATCCCACAAAGAATCGAAAACTTGGGATTTAACAGGTGAAGTGGCAAAGATTCTGATGCAGAAAGAAGCACCCTTTGTCCAACTTCTTTCCTGAGAATTTTGACACAGACCCTTCTCACCGCCATTTTTGCCATTTATAGTGAGATTTAGTTATTCAACTAGTTGACTCATCTTAAGAAAATGTGGGAATAAGACAATCCCTTTGTGGGAAATAAAGAGAGAGAAGGGGCATAGGTAAATTGGTCTATGATGTGTGTGCGCTCCATATTAACTACTTTTAATCATCATTATTATTGTTATTACCATACGTGCTAGCTCCACAGTGATTCAGATAGTCTCCTTTCCTATATTGGTGTATGTCATTCTCTTGAAAAAATGTGGTTGTCTCATTTGGATTCTCAAAGGTAGTTCAATGATCTTCCAAATGACATTTTTAAATGCTCTTGGTAATAATATTAATTAAAATATTTATCCTAAGGATAAAACAGAATCCCTTTTTTTATTCCAGAGTCTTCCACCTTGCTTAAAGATTTCAAGAAGATGTCAAAATCAGCTTACACTTTTTAGACTTAATCTTCAAAATTGCCATTACCAGATGATTCCACCCCACATCCTTTTAGCTACAGGGCTGATACAGCCTTCTGTGACTTGGAGGTGAATAGAATGATTCCTGTGTGTCCTGTTTTGAGAACAAATAATGGGGACCCCCCAAGGAGTGAGTGCCACTAAGAATCTAGAAATGGGGACTGGTAGAGCACTTGCTTGGTATGTATAAGGCTCTGTGTTTGCTCTGCAGCACTGGATAAAAAGAGATGGAAAGAAGAATCCAGCAATTTTCAAAAGCAGCATTATCATGTGTTGTGTAACCTCCTGCCATATCCCAAATTACCCTAAAACTTTGTATCTTAAAAAATTTGTATATTTAATACAATGGAATACTACTCGGCCATTACAGAAGACAATATTATGGCTTTTGAAATCAAATGGATGGAGATGGAAAGAATTATGCAAAGTGAAGTATCCTAATCCGAGAGACTCAAGGGCAGAATGGTTTCTCTCATCTGTGGAAGCTAGAATACATCGGAAAGCAGTATGTTAGATGGCTAAGCTAACAATAACCTCAAACTGTATGATTCTCAATGCAACAGGGGGATGACTCCCTAGGATACTTGAAGGCGTAGGCTGGGGGACAGGGTGGAGGGAGGGCCTAGGATGAATATCCAGGAGACTGGAGGGTGGGAATTTGGGGGAATCATCTCAGAAGGAGATCTCTGACCTCCACGAGATATCCATTTAACTCAGGGATTCTTCTGGGGGAAACAGCAACATGGGGAACCCAAGCTGGGCATCCATGACATGGCATTAGCCCTGGATAACTAAGTATATATACATTTGTTCTTGAATGTTTGATAATGTTTCCCCCTCAATTATAACTCCATATCCATCTAATAAAAAAATTTGTATATTTAAAGCAATAAATATTGTCACAGTTTCTGCAGATTAGAAATTCAGAAGTGTGTGCTTGGCCTGGGGCTCTCTCAAGAGGTTGTAGTCAGGGCTCGAGCCAGGCATCTGCAGGCTGACTGAGGCTATCGAAGGTGCTTCCCAGATGGTGCACTCATGTGGCCGGTGCTTGGTGGAAGAGCTCAGTTTCTTGCCACATAGTCTTGTACGGCTGCTTAAATGTCCTCCTGGGTTAGCAGCTGGCTTCCTATGGAACAAGTAGTCTAAGGAAGAGCAAGGTGGCGATATCCATATCTGAAATAACAAGTCTTGGAATCACACCCTATTTCTTCTGTTGATCACATAGGCCAGCTATGATTCAGCGTTGAGGGAACTTGAATCTTGGCAAGTGAAACTCATTAGAAAATAACTTGGGTTTTCCCTATGTGGGGACTTTTTCTGTACTTTGACTACAAATAATTACATAAAGCCAACTTCTAACATAGCTAGAAACAAGAGCCAAGTAGCAAGTAGCATTTCCTTTTTTTTTTTTTTTTTGTTTGGTTTGGTAATGGAGATTGAACCCAGGAGTGCTTAACCACTGAGCCACATCCCCAACCCTTTTTTATTTTATTTTGAGATATTGTTTTACTAAGTAGCTGACAGCCTCACTAAATTGCTGAGGCTGACTTTGAATTTGCAATCCTCCTGCCTCAGCCTCCCAAGCTGCTGGGATTACAAGCATGTGCTACCACACCTGGCTAAAGTAACATATTGTTCTTTTTTTCTGCATCAAAACATCTGAATCAGAATACAATTTTATCAGAATTAATAAATTAATAAATTTGTAGTTTAACACACACAAGAAAAGATTTATTTCTTGTTCTCATTGCACTCTAATGTAGGTTGAATGAGAATGTGGGGTCTTGGAATCCCCTTTTTGAATTCTTGCAGCCAACAAGGGTAGGGTGGGGAGCATTAAACTAGTGTGAAAGAGTGTGATTAGGGTCAAGAAACAACAAACATCATTTCCGGCTCCATTCCACTAACCAAAAATCAGTCATGTAGCCCCACCTAACTGAGAAACAAAGTCCTGCTTGCTGCCTAGGTAGATATGAAAAAGCGATCCAGAGAACACAGAATGCCTGTCAGGATGAGGAAATTAGGAAGCTGAGAAATTATGCCACTTGGCCAGACTCAGAAAGGAAATGCCCTGGCAGAAATGGGACTAAAACTCAATGTGCTTTTATTCCCCGGAGGCGTTCAAGATATGCCAGGAACCAGCATATCATGGACTTTTGTAATGGAGTCAGACAAACTCAGTCATCTGCTGGGCGTGCCTTTCCTGGCTTGGTCTGGCAATGAGGTAGTCTCTTTCTGGAGTGTTAAACAGGGCTGGGAATATGAAGTTGTCTACATGAAGGCTGTTTTTGTTTTTGTTTTTCTAAGAGAAAGAGAGAGAATCAATTTTTTAAAAAATATTTTAATCCAGTTTCTGTTCTTCAGACACTTAGGTTTATATGTGGTGCTGGGGTTTCAACACAGGTCCTTGTGCATGCCAAGCAAGCGCTCTAACAGCTGAGCCACTGCTCCAGCCCAGCCATGTTGAGGTTATTATTAGCTAAACCATCTATCATACTGTTTCCGATTGTATTCTAGCTTCCACAAATGAGAGAAAACATTCAGCCCTTGAGTCTCTGAGATTGGGATACTTCACTTAGCATAATTTTTTTCCATCTCCATCCATTTGGCTGCAAATGCCATCATATTGTTTTCTCTAATATACCAAAGTTTTTGAATCCACTCATCAAGTGAGGGGCATCTGGGTTGGTTCCATAATTTAGCTATAGTAAATTGAGCTGCTATAAACATTGATGAAGCTGTATGTTTATAATATGCCAATTCTAGGTCTTTGGGGAAAATACCCAGGAGTGGGATAGCTGGGTCATAAGGTGGTTCCAGCCCTAATTTTTTGAGGATTCTCCAATTCTTCCCAGAGTGGCTGTACCAGCTTGCAGTCCCACCAGCAACGTGACAGTGTTCCACTTTTCCCACAGCCCCTCCAGCATCTGTCATTGTTCGTATTCTTCATTTTTGCCACTCCGACGGGAATGAGGTACCACTCTAATGGTTGTGTCTGTCTATAGCATGCTAGGAAACTATGAGGGGAAAAAGAACCGGGGTTACTCAGCCACAGTCATGGAGGTTACCAGTCAAGAAGGCTGCATTCATGTCAATCTGAATCCATATATACAAGCAACTCAATTTTTTTTTTGGAACCAAGGATTGAACCCAAGGGTGCTTAATCACTGAGCCACATCTCAGCCCTTTTTGTTTTTTATTTTGAGACAGGGTCTCACTAAGTTGCTTAGGGCCTTGCTAAATTGCTGAGGCTGACTTTGAACTTGCAATCCTCCTGTCTCTGTTTCCCAAGTCTCTGGGATTACAGGCATGTGCCACCATGCCAGGCAAGCAACCCACCTTTTAAAAAGCTGGTATTCTCAGCTGCTTGGGAGGTTGAGGCAGGAAAATTGCAAGTTTGAGTCCAGGCGTGGCAATTTAATAAGACCCTGTCTCAAAATAAGAAAAAAAAAAAAAAAAAAAAAATCTGGGGATGTAGCTCAGTAGCAAAGCACCCCTGGGTTAAATCCCTAGCACCAAGAGAAAAAATAATCTGTATTCTTGCCAGGTGAGGTGTCACATACCTGTAATCCCAGTGACTCAGGAGACTGGGGCAGAGGTGCCAAAAAGTTTAAGGGCAGCCTTGGCAATTTAGTGAGACCCTGTCTCAGAATAAAGTAAGAAGAGGTGCGGATGTAGCTCAGTGTTAGAGTGCTTGCCTAGCATATGGGAGGCCCTGAGTTTGATTCCGAGTATCATAATAAATAAAAGGAAGAAAATAAAAATTAAGAGCTGATATTCTTCATTTTGTAAAACAACTTGCACAGTTACTGAAACCACAAACTGGATGCCTGGGAATCTCCCTCTCCTCATATCTTTGCTTCCTTTCACTAAAGAACAAGCAAAATAATGACATCAGACGAAGGCAATGGATATAGGCAAAAATGAAGGGAATCAAGAGAGTTGTTAGGATGTAAAACTAGGGAGTTGATACACCGAACACTGCAATACAGGAGAAGGAAGTATCCAAGATGACTCTGACATTTTACAATGACATTATTAGTTTAATCAGTCATTCACTGACATAAGGCACAAGGCAAATATTGGTGAATATTTATTTGATACGATCATCAAATGCTTATATCATTATTTAAAAATATTTTTGAAGGCTGTAATTGCTAACTTGTGTTCTGTGGCTGGGTGTGGTAGCACAATCCTATAATCCTAGAGACTGTAGAGGCCGAGACAAGGAGGATCACAAGTTCCAGGACAGGTTTATCAACTTATGCCCTAAGTAACTTAGCAAGACGCTCAAAATAAGCTAGTAAAAAGGCTCTGGATATAGCTTAGTGGTGAAGCACCCCTGGGTTCAATCCCCAAAACCACACATACACACACACACACACACACACAAAAGTGTTCTGTGGGGTCCAAACTTCCTTAAAGATTCATGATGAGTAACTGGGGATATAGTTCAGCAGTAGAATGCTCACCTAGCATTTCTGAGACCTTGAGTTCAATTCCCAGTCACACACACACACACACA
>PVKS010016923.1:0-43027 GCA_004027875.1 Aplodontia rufa
GCTCTAGCACTGAACTACACTCACAGGCCTCTTTCCTTTTCACTCTTTCCTTTTCTTTCCTTTTTAAGGCTAAATAATAATTCATTTTATGTGAATAACACATTTTGTTTATCCATTCATCTGATGGATACTTCAGTTTTTCATCTTTTGGCTGCTGTGAATAATGTTGCTATGAATATGATTATACAAATATCTGAATCTCTGCTTTCAGTTTTTTTAAGATATGTATCCAGAAGTGGTATTGTTGGATCGTATGGCAATTCTGTTTATTTTTGAGGAACTACCTTATTTTTTTTCTATAGCAGCTGCACCTTTTCCAACTGTTATTATTACTGGGTATGAGGAGATTTAACTTTTCTTGACCTTAGACTTGTTAACCAAATTCAATAATGTCCTTAGACTTAAAATGCAAATTCAAAAATTTAGTGTTTATACTCCGTATTTGCATTATTTATTTATTTACTTTACAGAGAGAGGGACAGTGAGAAAGAGAGAATCAATTTCATTTTTTTCATGTAGCTTTCATTGCTCTGAACTTTCGTTGTGTATGTGATGCTCGGGTTTGAACCTGCGTCTTCAAACTTGTTAGGCGAGCACCAAAACCACTGAGCCACCCACTCCAGCCCCTCTGCATTTACTTTATAAACATCTGACTTTAGTAAATTTCAAAATAAAATTTCTTAATTATTATTCAGCTCACATATTTATTAGGATATACCATTACTTATAATGTCTTTCTCAGTGGTAAACTAGGAAGGTGAAAACTATCATTTAACAGCTTCAGTTGACAAGAATTTGAAATGAATGAGAGAGATAAGGTAGTGAAGTGTGAAACTAATCTTTTGTCCAGTTTAGGATTTTGGACTTTATGATGTCCATAGCTAGGAAACTACTAGGAGATATAACGTAATGGGTGGGCAGTGGGGGAGTAGAGACTAGAGGACTGCTCTGAGAGAAATTTTAGAAATTGTTAGGAAGTGATAATTTGTTGGATTAGATGTAAAAGAGTAGAAAATAAGGATGACCCTTAGATTTCTGCCTTGAGCTGCTGAATTTATCAGACAATCTGGATTTAAATCATCCAACTCTGCAACTAATTGTGTGACTTTGGACACATGTTATAGCTTTTATAAACGCCGGTTTCCTTGATGGAAAAATAAATATTGTAGTAGTAATCTAACAGGTAGAAAGAGTGGAGTAGGAGTCGCATGGGTACAGGATTGGAAATTGATGGAATTTGAGGGTCAGTGAATTGGGAATACATTAAGAAGCTGATGACCATGGATGGACTCAGCCATTAGGTAGTAAAGGAAAGAAATGGGTCCTGGATGGCAGAACATGGACAATATTGGGAGAATAGAAAACCAGGATAATGAATGATTAAACATTTCAGTGAAATTTAAAAAGAAAAAGAGGGGGTGGGCAGGCTCTTTGGGATGAGAGCTTGAGAAAAGTAGAAAGTAACATTGTGAGAAATCTGAATTTAATGTTTTGAAGGTAAAACATTTCTAATTGATAGCAAGGTCCAAAGTATGGCTTTTGGAGTGGGAGACTGAGAAGGGGTGAAAACTGCAGTAGATAACAAGGATAGAGGCTAGATATAGGGGATTGAATATTTGCAAGTTGAAGTTGCTCATGATAATAAACAACATTCTTGGTAATTTTTAGTAGGCAGATTACACATGTTAACACTTTTGTGTATAAAATTTATGTCAGTTTTGTGGAGGGGCAGGTGATTGTTTATGAATATATATATGTTTGGAACCAAAAGTGGACTTTATACCTTGTGGATCAGTTTTTTTTGTTTTTTTTTTTTAATTTGTTCAACATAGTCTTACGTACTGGAGGGAATTGTTCATGCGAACATAGATATTGACAAAGTAAGTTAAGGCTGATCCAAGTCCAGGACTTCCCCTACTTCATCCACTCCCCAGTCTCTTGTCTCCTCTGTAATACCCCTATGTAGAAATGAGCATGTACATGTATATAATTCTTGAAATGACTGAGTTTCACTGCCTGCCTGGGTATGTTTGGCTTCTCATGAGAGTCAAGTATTCCCAGCCATATTGCTAATCCCCCTGTACCCTCCCTCCTATCTCCCCCTACCTTCATAGTATGGTTCCCCCAGCTTATATGAAATTTCAACTTTGGTGGTTTTATTAATTAAAATTAGCTAACTTTCAGCCTATCTAGGTTTTACTCTAGCTTCCTAGAGAAAACATCTGGTCTTAAGTGTCTTGTTTTTGGGATATTTTACTCAGCATGATTTTTTTCCATTTCCATCCATTTAGCTGCAGATGCCATGATATCATTCTAATACCAGAATAGAACTCCATTATATATATGCACCACAGTTTTTTTAATCCATTCATCCAGGGAGGGGCATCTGGGTTGGTTCCATAGTTTAGCTGTTATAAATTGAACATTGATGTAGCCGTTTGCTCTGTAGTATGCTAATTCTAGCTCTTTTGGGAAAAATACCCCGGAGTGGGATAGCTGGGTCGTAAGATGGTTCCATCACTAGTTTTATGAAGAGTCTAGTCTCCACACTTCTTTCCAAAGTGGCTGTACAGGTTTGTAGAAGGTTCTTAATGCCATTCATTTGTTGTTCTGTATTTTCCCCTATCACAATTGGTCTCAAGTTATTTTTTCTGATATTGTCCCATACTTCTTGGAAGTTTTGATCATGCTTAGTAAGTTTTTTCTTGTCTGTTCTCCTTGCATTCAAGATTACTCACCCTGTCTTCATTATCTGATGTTCTTTCTTCTAGAGCTGAAGTTCTATGTTCTTCTGAGTTTATTGATATTAATATCTGCCATTGAGCTTTTAATTTGGTTGACTGTGTTTTTCAATTCTAAGAGGTCTGCTGTCTCTTTTTAGAATGTCTAGTTCTTTATTAAAATGGTCTCTCAGTTCCTGTAGTTGCTCTCTTATATCCTTCCTTAAGTCTTCTTTTAATTCTTTGATTGTTTTAATAAAAATCAGATTGGAGATACTTTTTTCTAGGTTTTCATCCAGGACCCTGTCCATGTACTCCTTGGCTGGGGGCTTGTGGGTTTGAGTATGAGAATAGCTACCCTTTTTCTTCATTTTTGGGGTTGGAGAATAGGGCCTGTGAGCCCTCTTTGCTTATTTTACTTTGGGGATTTATTGATGAGTTGTGGGGGTTTTTGTCTCTTCAGTAACTTGGGCTGGGTGCAATTTGGGAATTTGAAATTAACACCAGGCTCCCCAACCGATGGTTAATTATTGGCCTTTGTGACTTCTAATACCTCACGAGATAAGCAAAAGAGACTATAAGAGTAGCCAATGGGTATAATAAATGGCATTAACCTAGTTACTTTGTTCCTTCTGTAACTGTTACCATGTTAATTACCACCTATGAGTAGAATGTTAGGATTAGTAACTATCTTTGGTTACAACACTATTAGCCATCAGACTATAACGGATTAAAAGCAAACAAGCATTATTAAATTTGGCTTTCATATCTGATTTCCATTAACGCCCTTGATAAAGATGAATAGACAATATGTTCAGTAAAGCATATAAAAAAACAGTGTTGAACTGGTTAATCTGTTCCTTTTGTAGTTGATACACTATTAGTTATCACCTATGGGAGGAATGATGTGATTAGCAGTTATCTGCAGACAGAGTTAATTGATGTTAAGCTTACAGACATCTGAGAAGTAAAGAGCTGAGGTAGGAAGCATACAAACAAAATTTAAAAAAAGCAGAGAGAGAAAGAAGAGACTGGGGGAATGATTTGGGGAGGTAGAGTTAGAAGAATAGGGTTTGGCTATTGCTGGAAAATAGGAAATATGTGGATAACAGAGCAGTGAAATACTAAGTGGCTTTACAGCCCTGACCTCAGGTGGTATGTGAGTACTAGTATTTACATTAAAGCAAGTGTTCAGGGGTGAGGTAAGAAATAAAGTAAGTAGTAAGAAGAAACGGGTCCACAGCAACAACATTTACTACAACACACACACACACACACACACACACACCAAAAAAAAAAAAATTTAAACTCTGATGTATAGAATTGTAGTGGCCTACTGGTAACCAGTAGAGACCAGTTATCCTGGAGTGTTGTCCCAGAGTGTGTGGCTTGCAACTTGGGAGGGGAGGGGAAGAATTTGTCACCAGGCAACTCTTTCATTCCAGGATCCAGTTATCTCTGGTTTAACTGTCTTGTAGGCTATAGTGGTTCCAGGCTCTTCTGCTGAATTTGCCTGAGGTCGTAGGGGGATCTGGGAGATGGTAATGAGGGTCTGGAACAAAGTTCTGCTGGCCTTGCCAGTATGCTCAGAATGGCCGCATCCAGTGCTGCTTAGAGTTGGAAGGGGGCACAGTGTTCTCTCCTCCAAAGCAGAGAGGCCATGGAGTTGTCCCAGTTTAAGCACAGAGCAGAGCTCCTGTTTGCACTTTACCCATTCACAGCAGAGTGTTGGATCCTGATAGGATTGTGGGGAACTCTGCCTTAGATCCCCAAGCTTCCCTGCCCGTTTGTCCATTATTGCTACAGTCTGACCTCCTTATAGGTGGGAGGGGGAATCTGCCCCCTCCGCAGCAGAGATGCCAAGAGGATCTGATTTCAGCCCAGTACACCTTTTCTATGTGCTGTTGGTCTGTGTGGCCGAAGGGATCAGACTGAGTGGTACACCACCTTCACTGCTGCTGCATTGATTGAGGGGCAAGGGCGGTCCCTGGCAACTGGCAGGGTCTGAATGAGTTCCTCTTTTCTACATGCTATACCCAAGTTTCTGCGACACTGATCTCCCACTGACCCTCACTGTGTTCAGCGAATACCCACATCTTGCATGAAGGTAGCTTTCCTTGCATTTCTTCCTTTCAGGTCTAGGAGAATGCCACGGCACGACTTCCCTGCGGTCTGCCATATTCCACCCTGCCATGGAACCAGTTTTTAATGAGCCTCTTCAACTTAATGTATTTATAAAGTTTACGGTATATTCTCAATAGTCTTCATAATTCAGTTCATCCCCTTGAGTAAGAGAAAAATGTATTGATTTGATCACTGGATATAACAGTGCAGAAAACAAGGACACAGTGGTTTGCTTGTTGCTTAGAAAAATCTGATTACAGGAGCAAGTGTAAAAATCTGTTAGTTTGGCGAGGAGGAGCTTCCTGCAGAGTAAGTGGTCATAGATCATAAGGAGTTCTGAAGCAGCCATGAATACATAGAGAAGGGATTAGATTTGCAACGTGTACAACATAGGTGGAGTCATGCCATGTTTCCCTTGTGAGGTAGTCTAGTTCAATTCAGCATCACTATAGCATTAAAAAGTCCTCTACAAGTATTAGTATAAAATACTGTTAACAGCAGCACTAATTAATCTTCAGTGAGGTATCTTTTTTGTGTGTGTGTGGTGCTTAGGTTCTCAGGTATCTAAAAGTGAAAATATCTAATCAGTAGAAAACTTATATCAGTATTTTTTAACACTTGTTCATTTTAACTATCAAACTTTTTTTTCTGTTGTTCTTTTGAATAGGATGAAGAAAGTATTCCTATCACGTATAGGAATTTGCCTGAATATAAAGAACTATTACAGTTTAAAAAGTTAAAGAAGCAGAAGCTTCAGCAAATGCAGGCTGAAAGTGGGTTTGTTCAACATGTGGGGTTCAAGGTATATTCTTACTATTAATTTTTGAAAGAGTGATTAGAGATACTTTAAGTGGTTTCTTTTTTCTTTTCTTTCTTTTAAGACAGAATCAGGTTTTTTTAGGTTTTCATGTGGCTTTTGTTGCTCCAACACTCCATTGTGTACGTGGTGCTGAGGTTTGAACCTGTGTCCTTGTGTATGCCATGCAAGCACCATAATCGCTGAGACACCACTCCAGCCTCTTTTCTGGAGTGTAAAATTCTAAAACGTCTAAGTATGCAGGGAAAAGTTAGTTAAGTTTATCTCTCATCCTGTTCATTTATATAAAGTGTGTGCCCCAGTTCATGATGTCAAGAGGCTATGATTCAGTACAGAGAAGATAACATACAGGTATCTATAAATTTGATGTTACTGTTGATCATGGATGAGAATTTTCCTGGCCTTACTTCAGGCTGAGTTATCTTAGCCACCTCCTCGTTGCTGTATTTTTTTTTTTTTTGTGGTTTTCTTGTTTTGAGAGGCAATTTGAAATACATTCACTCATTACATAAAATTCTGAAATGTCCATTATTATGTTCCAGTCACTTTGCTTTAGGAATAAACAAGGGGGAACTCAGTTCCTGCCCTCAAGCTGTTTTCATTCTCATAAGGAATTTAAAGATGTGAAACAAATAAAATAGTTGCACACAACTAAGAGTGCACACTGGAGCTTGTCAGAGGCTTTTGAGAAATTTTGGAAATTTTGCCAAGGAGTTTAAACCATCCTAAGAGGGTGGGAAGTCACTGAAAGATTTTTAAGCAAAGAGTAATGTGAAATTTGCATTACAGAAAAATTATTTAAATGATTTAACTCTTAACTAGGAATGCAGTGGACTATTAGAAATAGTCACTGACAACTAAAATTCTTTAATAATCTATTCATATATCTTATCTAATTAAAATATGTAAATGAAGGGGAGGGAATGAGCATCCTGGCCATATTTTATGGAGGATAAATAAAAGGAAGGCAAGCCTGGAGGTGAAAAGATGGTTTAGAGATTTCTTTGGTAATTTAGACAAAAGAGAACCTGACTGGTAGCTATGGAAGTAGGGTGAGTTGACAGATTTGAGAAAACTTTAGGCATTAGAATTGACTGTCCTTGGTGGAATTGGAGGAAGTAGTGAAACCATAAACTTGATCTTGGTGTTTCTGTTGGTAGTATGTATTAAAAGTATCGATGTATACTGTGACTGATCAAATAAGTTGAAAATAAAATTATACTTCTGACTCTGGAGTAGCCATTAGCCATACTATAAATGATTTTCCCTTTCTGTCTTCACTAACTGGCAGCTTTAGCCTTTCAAGAGGAAACTTCTCAGCCATGACTTATTGGCCAGTCTATCAGCAACTATAGCTAGCCTGATCAAAAAAATCTAAAAATAAGATTTACTTGGATTTTCAAAATTCCACAGAACATACTGAGGGCTGTCACAATGCCACAACACAGAGAAAGAGCTGGATCTACCTTTTAGTCATGGTGGGAATTGGTTATTAAGAGTCCTTTGAGCTTCAGTAAGATAAGAGTTCAGAGAGCATTTTATAGTGGCCTGAGTTTAAATTACTGATAATAACCTGTTAAAACAGTTCTGGTACATATTTTGATAGTTTTAACTGTGGAATGAAGTCACTGTTCACAATCATCATATACTGTTCTGAGGTATCTTTCAAGTAATGGTTACTAAGAACAAAATGGCCAAGTTTGATGTGATTAAAAACTTCTTAAATTATAGTACATTTGAAGATTATTCATTATAATGCTCCTCTCATTCACCCGCATCTTTTTTTTTTTTTTTTGACATGGGGTACTAGGGATTGAAAACAGGGACACTCTACCTCTAAGCCACACCCCCAACCCTTTTTATTTATTTTTATATAGTGTCTATGCTCAGTTGCTGAGGCTGCCTTCAAACTTAGAATCCTCCTGCCCCAGCCTCCTGAGTAGCTGGGATTATAGGCATGTGATCCTGTACCTGGCACCCACCTGTATGTTCATCTCCGGTGGATGGACCCTTTACCCAGTTTGCTGGAAATTGTATCTAACAGCATCTCTGTGGACCCCCCTACATCCAGCACTGGGAATTGAACCTAGGGATACACTACCACTGAGCTGTATCCCCTAAGACCTCCCGCCTTTCTTTTTTTAAAGTGAGAGAGAGAGTCAATTTTATTTTTTCATCTGATTTTTGGTTTTCTTCCACTTAGTTGTGTTTGTGGTGCTGGGCATTGAACCAGGGTCCTCTCACATGTCAAGCAAGTGCTCTCTGGCCCTCAAATTTTTAATTTTTAAGAGAAGGTCTCACTAAGTTGCCAAGGCTGATCTCCAATTCAGCAGTCCTCCTGCCTCATCCTTCCAGGTAGTTGGGATTATAGATGTGCTCCACAAGCCCATCTTCTTATAGCTATTTTGTTATACAACTGTCCAGTGGGTGGGGGATGAAGGGAAGGTGTCTTACGTGCATGTCATATTTTCCCAGCAGAAAATGAAAGAGGCAAAACAATACAGCTTAATACTTTTCCCCACTGAATCTGTTGTAGTGTGATAACTGTGGTGTAGAACCTATCCAGGGTGTTCGGTGGCACTGCCAGGACTGTCCTCCAGAAATGTCTTTGGATTTCTGTGACTCTTGTTCAGATTGGTAAGTGTTTTATTCATTTCTTACTTTAAATTTGGACAAATAAATATTTTCTCAGCCAGTGAATTTGATCTCCAAACTTCCTTAAAATGTAGCCACATTTTTGTTCAAAACAAAACTTTTTTAGTATACCATCTCAAGTTGCTTTCCATTAAAGATTTTGATGGATTAATGGATTTAAGAAAGTTTTATAATATGTAGAAAAAAATGCATCCATGATGAATTTGTGTTTTTTTTTCTTTATAGCCTACATGAAACAGATATTCACAAGGAAGATCATCAATTAGAACCTATTTATAGGTCAGAGACATTCTTAGACAGAGACTACTGTGTGTCCCAGGGCACCAGTTATAATTACCTTGACCCAAACTACTTTCCAGCAAACAGATGACATGGAAGAGAACATCATTTACTAGTCCTCTTCAACACATAGCAATGGTATCATTGTTGATTATGTGCACAGTTTGGAAAGATTCTCTGCTTTCCCTGAAATGACACTCACAGCATGGGAGCTTCCTGAGTGTTCTCGTCAAGTACAGCTCTGCATTGTTGTGGCTCTAGATCACATTCAGCAGCTAAACATTCCTGGTGAGCAAAGGGTTTCCCTGGTGAATTTTTCACCACTACCTTAAAGCCTTTTAGGTGGCGATCTTAAATGGGTGAGATGGAAATGAGAGCACATGCTAAAAAGCAAGAGTAAATTCCAAAGGTTTCAAAGAATTTGGTCATAAATATGGTAATGAGAAGACAAAGTATTTATATCAAAACTGTTTAGTAGCTTTCAGTTTTGTGAAAATAGTTTTCAGCACAGAAACTGACTTCTTTAGACAGAGATTTAACCAATGATGGTGTTTGCTTCTAGGATCTATGCTCTAAAAGAACTCACTGTCCCACTGGTGACCGTTGATGACCTTTAGTAAACCAGAGCTGCTTTCCCGTATTAATGTCTAATTCTTTTAACCACAATGAACTGTCTTTATTACCAACAGTGAAGCACTACAGGAGACAGCTGTGGCATTGCTTCCTTAACCAGCTCATGGTGTGTGAATGTTATGAAATTGTCACTCAGATATATTTTTTAAATGTAATGTTATATAAGATGATCATGTGATGTGTACAAACTATGGTGAAAAGTGCCAGTGGTAGTAACTGTGTAAAGTCTCTAATTCACAACATTAATTCCTTTAAAATACACAGCCTTCTGCCTCTGTATTTGGAGTTGTCAGTACAACTCATCAAAGAAAACTGCCTAATATAAAAATCATATATATGGTAATAATTTCCCTCTTTTGTAGTCTGCACAAGATCCATTAAAGATTGTATTTTTATTACTATTTAAACAAGTGATTAAATTTAGTCTGCGCTGTGAACGAGAGTTCACATGCATTCTTTTATACTGCTGGATTTTGTTGTGCATCATTTAAAACATTTTGTATGTTTCTTCTTATCTGTGTATACAGTATGTTCTTGAATAATGTTCATTTGTCAGGAGAACTGTGAGAAATAAACTATGTGGATACTGTCTGTTTATATTATAGAATGCTTGTTGTGACTTCCTTTTGGTTAGATTTGGATATTTTTTTAACCAATGTTAAAACCAGAGATTGTTTTTTTAAGGGTTTGTTTCATAATATATAAATGGTTTATTTCTGTCCTTTATAAAGAGTAAAGAATATATTATGGAAAATTTTGAAAGTGATCTTAAGATCTGTAAAAGATGGTAGTATTTTCCATCAGTATGTGCTAAAACACTTAAACTAGTTTACGAAAAGGAAAGACATTATGATTAAAGAAAAAGGCAATTATTAATGTCTAGATGTGAAAACTAAAGTTGAGATATTTTATTCTAGATGCTTCTTGCTGCCCCAGTGCTGGGGATTGAACCCAAGGCCCTCACGCATGCTATGCAATTGTTCTACCGCTAAGCTTTACTCTTAATTGTTTTTGATGAAAAGAAGTCCCATGTATGTAAACAGATGGTTTCCTGGAAAGTGTTAATAACTGGGAAAAGGTAGTATAAATATTCCAAGATGGATTAAGTATATTATACCAAACCCTATTTTTAGAGTGCTTGTTTTTTCCTGTTTTTAAATCTAGGGAATGCTATTTATTAGCTCTCTTCAATACATACTAGGGTACTAAAAATCTACCCTAAGTTTTTAAATTAAGAAAAGTAATTGAATTTTAAATATAGAAATATGAGAATTTTAAAGTAATATATTATTAAAGATCACTGGTGATGTTAATACAATATCATAATCAGAAAAGTTAATGAACTCATGCTGAAATTATTAGTGGGTGAAGAGGGGAATTGTTAGTATTCTAGATATTTTGATATTAAATGTTGTGTGCATATGCCAGAAGATCTGCCTTCAACCTGTAGTTAGGCAAGACAGTAGCACTTGTTGGGAACTTTGTAACTTCTGTGTTTGCATAGAAAATAGTACCAGTTAGTTTTGGAGAACCATTCAGGTCTATTAAAAAATTCCATAAGTATGAAATGTTCTTTGGAAGAGGGCAGTGAGTGGTGTAAATGTTACATAAATAGGACAGAATAACCCAGTTGAATACATTTTTCAAAAAGGCCAAAAAAGACCTTAAAGTGTTAAAAAGGATTATTTTCTGCCTGAACAGAAAGTGTGTGTATTTTGAATTCTTCAGCTCAAAGCAGTTAGTCCCCCTGCCCTAAAGGGGAGTAGTATCAAAGGTAATGTTTTAGTAAGTTGTTTTAATTGAGGGTTGTAGGAATAGGCAGGGCTGTCATTTGTAAGAATGCTTCCATCTGTCTACACAGAAATATTGGCTATAAGACAGAACAGATTTTTAGAGATCTGCTTTTTAAAACATTGCTTATTGTGTGGTTCTCAATAGGTAGATCTGTTTCCTGGTATATATTATGCTCGAATTATTTACTAATAACTAAAGAAACTTTTAATGATGCCTAAAATCACTGCTATAAGGTTTAGGCAGAGGAGGTTTCCTTTGTTGTGACAAATACTGACACAGTGCTTACTATGTGCCAAGCAAGCAAATAATAACTGCTTAATTTTCTACAGTCCAGTTTTCATATGAGGAAGTCTAGCCAGAGAGTGGTTAAATAACTTGCCCAGGGTCCTATGGTTAATACAGTGGTGATGCCTGACTTTAACCTAGACAGATCAGTCCAGAGTCATTGACCTAATTCCCAAGGAAGAATATTCCTGTTGTGTCAAGCATCACTGAGATGTTAGGAGAGGAGGTATGCGGGCTGGTTTGGTATGTATGGTTGCTAGAGTACAAACCTGGTCATGAGTCTTGGTTTGTAGCACAGGAGAGAGAAGCCTATGTGTGGATTGGGGGAAATCACTGTAAGTTTTCGCCATTGTGAATCAGGAAAACACAAATGCATGTTGGGTGCTTCTCACTTAACCTAGTAGTATACCTTTACTATATTTCTCCCTTCCTCTTTTGTTTAAATTAAAATACAGAACACAACTATTTACTGAGGTGCGAGGAACATTTTTTAAAAAGTATAATGGGAAAACAGTATATCATATGTTAAGTATTGTTTATGAAATTTATTTTTCAGTTATAATAAATGTGGGTATGCTATATAAACTTTCTTACTGTGGATAACAATCCATTGTTTCAGGTGCACTGGATGAAACTGGGAGTCTCTAGATGATAAGTAGCTTTTTTTTCCCCACAAGGTTATGGAAGCATTGTCCTTTTTTTTTTTTTTTTTTTTTATAAAAAGAGAGAGGGACAGTGAGACAGAGAGAGAAAGAGAGAAACAACTTTATTTAGTTTTTCACATGGCCTTAGTTGCTCCAACACTCAGTTGTGTATGTGGTGCTGGGGTTTGAACCCAGGTCCTCGTGCTTGCCAGGCAAGCATCGAAACCACTGAGCCACCGCTCCAGCCCCAGCATTGTCCTTTTCAAGCTGTAAAGTATTTGTTTTAAATTTCTTGCCTGGATGAAAATGTACTACTAGTCATATAATCCCAGAAAAAAGAACTTTTTTTTCATAATTTATGTAGCTGATGAAATGGATGTTTGAAAGTTGTGTCATTTTTAGCTTTATGAGAGCAGAGACCACCCACGTATGTCTGTATGTCTCTGGCCTGGCTTTTGATAGGTTCTCTATAAATATTTATTGGTTGCATGACTAGTGTTTTGGCGAGCTACATTTTTTTCTCTAGGAAGTTAGGTGCCAGCCCTAGGCCTGAGTGTGCCTGATTCTCATAGGTCTTGCCTCAGGAGAGCCCTTCACAGGGCCTTCTCCCTTATCTGGAGGATGTGGTTCCAGCCTGGATGCCTGAGAATGTTGTAGTCCAGCGTGGCACGGCAGTTAGGTTGTGTATCTTGATTCTCAGTCTGCCATGTTTTATGAGCGAGAACAATTGAAAGATACCAGAGTGGAACTTCTGGGTCTTAGTCCAGTTGTAGAAGTGAAGCACTCAATAAATGTCGACAGTCATGTTTCTTTGAGCTGTAGGAGCCAGTAAATGATTTACGTGTCTTACTATCTTGTTTGAACCCCACAACTCCTCTGTGCGGTTGATCACTTTAATGATCTCCACTGTACAGATGAGCAAACTGGAGATAGAGAATTTAAGTATGTTAGCCCTTAGGAATAATAGCCGAGTGTGGGACTGGGAATACAAAGACCTGCCCTTAAACGGTGCTTATAGATGAAGATGATAAGCAATAAACAAAGTTTAAAAAGTACTGAATTTAAAGCAGAGATAAATGCTGGGAAGAAAAATATGGCTTGAAGAAAAATAATAATGGGAGAATGGGGAACACTGCTGTTTTAGATAAAATATCAAGGAAAGCCTCAATGACAAGGGTAAATTAGAATGTCAGAGACCTGAACAGAGTGATGGACTTTGTGGTGGGGATAATCTGTAGGAAGAGGCAGCAGTGGGAGGGCTCTGAGCCCGTAAAAGAGCATGGTGTGCTTAGCAGCATTATGACGGCCAGTGAAGCCTGAGATGAGTGAGCCAGAGGAAGGTAGTAGTCGATGGGGTGAGAGGCAGTGCAGGGTCTTCATTCCGGGTGTGGCCTTGGGTGTAGCTCACTGAGGGAGTTTGGGTTGTGTTTGGAAGTGTCCACATACACACGTGACCTTTCGTTAGGCAGAGGTCCTTTCTTGTTTTAAAATCCTATAACTTTAGTGATGTCATTTCAAGCCATTCAAATAAGTAACGTGAGTTTTTGCAGTTTCACAGAAGACCAGGCACTCTTCAGAGGTAAGCATTTACCTCTGCTGATGTTTTCAAGGTGGCTGCCAACTATAGCAGAAAAGCCATTGGCTGGGCCTGTCTGCCTCTCTGCTGTCTTGTTTTCCTACCCACACTGTCAAAACTGTGGTGGCCACGGACTGTCTTTGATAATATGTGGTATGTGTTGGGAAAATGTTAATTCCTACAAAGAGTCATTTTGTTTTCTGGAACAACTGATAATTTTTGTTCTGTAATACTTTTTTTTTCTACTTTGCTCAAATACTCTTTAAGCTTCCCTGCAGAGTGTGACAACTTGGGGTGGTATTAAAGTATTTGACAACTATGTGAGTTGTGGGAACATGCTACACTCTTTTTGTTAATAGAAGCATAATTGTAACCAAAGAAATTTAATTTCTTCTCTAGCAAACACACTGACATTTCTGTTTAAGAACAAATGTTAGAGAAAAAGGAAATATGAAAATTACCATGTATCATGAATACATTAAGTATTCTCTCTGTAATAGCTCAAATCTGGTCTGTGGCCAGAATTAAAACCATATAAACGGATGGTGAATCTCAGCTAATACTGTGTTTTCTTCTAATTCTGTTTGGAATAAAGCTTCAAATGCTTTCCAGAATGATGTGAGTTACAAATAAATAGAAAAAGAGTTATCCTGTCTTCCATTTATTTTATTTGTACATATCCATTTCAAGAAAAAAAATGACTTTAAAAATACAATTTTGTCGAAATGGATCCTTACTTGCACAACCATTGAAGAAAAAAATCATGCAAACTGAAAGCATGGTCTTTTGTAGTGACTGAGTGGAAGATGCAGTTATTTTAGGAGAATATAGAAGAAGCTCTGATTTGACAACTGGTAGCACAAAAAAGAACCCGAACTTCACTGATTTGATGCAAGGTTTGCAAACCCCAGGAGAGGGCCCACAGGAAACAAATACGACACTGGACTCTGCAGAACGCCTGCTTGCTAACATGCCCCTCCCACCCACATCGGTTTTTTATTGTTACTGTATTTTTTACTTGACAGTAAGTGGATGATAACTTGAAATCAAAATTAAAAGACAGTTACAAGCCCAAGGAATGAAATAACAAATCATCCCGTGCTTTTACTTTTGGTCAGTGTGTAATTATAAATTACTAATTTAAAATGCACCACCATGTACAGAGGAGTCTGGGCTGAACAACAATCAGATTTGTTCTGTTAGCCATTTTGAAAGTATTCCGGATAGCTAAATAAATACAGAATAAATAAACAGAATGTTACTGATGATGAGCCTGGGTTTCTGCCATTTTGGAAAAGCCATACAATTTCACAGTTTGAGAAATTTTAATTTTACTTGGTTGACGCCTCCATGTATGGTGTACATGGCATGGTTTAGTCTTCCCACTCCGCCTCTGAGCCACTGGGGGATTGGAAGTGAAGAAACCACCAGCCACCCAAGGAAGATGTGCCCAAGCCTGCCCCCAGTTTGAGGACCTTCGTCAGGGAACCACATAGATCTTGCGGAGAAGGAAGATGTGGCGGGGAGTTGGAGGTGGCGGGGATTTGAGATGCTGGCTCCCTGTCTGATGAGACTCCAGCAAGTTGGGGGTGGGGACCTGACACAGAATGGCACTGCACTGTCGTTCACATCCTGACTTTGCTCTGAGGTGCAGCCGACATGATAGAAAAGCGCGTGCTGGAGTGAGGGCAGCCATCCGAAGTGTGAAGAGGCTGATGGCCCCAAACATACCGTGCATGATTTCCAGACACTTCTCATACGACTCTAACTGGGAAGCAGCAGTGTCGTCAGGATCTGGGGGGGACACAAGGCTTAACTTGAAACATTGTTTAAGGGATGATCCTTTTAACGTTTTTCTGTCTCCATCTTCCTTAGCATACGTGCACTTTTCACCTTCAGAAAATAGAGTCAATAGCTGTGCAGAGCTGAAGAAAAACTTCCTCCGGTGTTCCTTCTGCATTTATCTATATTTAAAGAAAAAAGAGAAAGTCTTAAGATGTGTTTATAAATAAAGTTTTTGTTTTGCTTTTTTGTGGTACTGGGGATTGAACCCAGGAGCGCTCTGCCACTTAAAAAGTAACATCCCGAGCACTTTTTTTTTTTTTTTAAATTTTGAAACAGGATCTTGTTAAGTTGCGCAGGCTGGCCTCCAATCTGTGATTCTTCTGCCTCAGCCTCCTAGCTGGGATCACAGACACACACTCAATTTTTAATAATGAAAAAAAAAGATTACCTGTTTTTGACCAACAAAATTTTAAAACACAAGACCCTAAAAATCCAGAGTGAAGAGTTATTTAAAAACTAGATGCCTAAATTAAAACAACAGTGAGACATCACTATCTATGTATTATCTGTTAGAATGGCAAAAATCCTAAACACCGACACCACCAAATAATGGGCTAGGATGGGCAGCAACCACAACTCCCTCTCGTTGCTGGCAGGGATGAAAAACGATCCAGACACTTCAGAAGACATTGTTCTTTATTAAAATGTATCCGGCACTTGCATTCCTTGATGTTTACCTAAATGAGTTGAAAATTTAAATCCATGTTAAAGAAACCTGGACATGAATGTTGTAGCAGCTTTATTCATAGTTGATAAAACTCAAAAACAGCTGAACTGTCAGTATTTGAATGGCAAACAGACTGATGGAATATTATTCAGCACTAACAAATGAACTATCAAGCCATGACAGACATGAAGGAAACTTGCATATTACTAAATGATAGAAGCCAAGCTGAAAAGGTACATACTGTACAGTTGCAACGATAATGACATTCTGGAAAGGTTTAAAAAAAAAAAAAAGCTAAAACGACCAGTGGCTGCTAGGAGTAGGGAAGGAGGTAATATCGAATGGGAGGACCCGAGGATTTTTAGGGCAGTGAAATTGCACTGTATGCTGCTACAGTGGCATATCCAAAACACTATGAATGGATCCAGACACATACAATGTGCAGCACTGAGCGTTGTTATAAATTAGGGGTTTCGCATGATACTGATGTGTCAATGTGGGTTAATCTGTTGTAGTAATGTACCACTCTGGTGGAGGTTGTTGCTAAGTGAGGAGGTTGTCATGTATTTGCAAATTCCATATTTTATTTTTGATTTTGCTGTGAACTTAGAACTGCTCTAAAGAAAGAAGTCTATTTAAAACAATAGCAGTAAACCAGCTGCCCTGTTTAGGTAAGCTATTGTTAGAGGTCACAGAAATACTTTGGAGTTACCTAAAATAGGGCTTCTGAGCATGTGAGTGGGGTTGAGGGGAAGAGGTGTGGAGATATGCTAAGCTAAGCGCCGTTTGCTTAAAGGCTGTTGATTCCCTAGCACAAGCAGCCAAAAACAGACCAAGTGGGAAGGGGAGCTGATTTCCTGGACTTTTCCTCTTTGCTAACCTTGACTGCACCTCACTAAGATTTGTTCCAGCATACAGGTGGGGCCTGACCAAGCACCAGAAGCACCCACGAGGCCAGGGTAATGTGGTGCAGTTAGGCTAGGAAGGTGAAGCTGTTGGCTGTTGTCATGGGGGCCAAACTGCTCAATGGAAGAGTTGGAAAGAAGGTCACAGGTGTGTATTGGGTAGCACTGGGGGGGGGGGTGTCTGTATATCAATGGCGTAAAGTCCCAATGAGGGAGGTTCATTGTATGCTAACAAATTGGAGAAAAATCCGAAAAGGTAGAGAGAGGCCTGCAGGTCCACCCCAGACTAGTGGTAGTATGAGTGATAGGTTTTCTTAAAATGCGGTTTTTAGGGCTGGGGATGTGGATCAGTGCAGAAGGCTCTGGGTTTTATCCAGATAGGCAGTTGGTAGAAAAAAAACCATTGTCTAAGAGTTGTCTCCAGAGGGTTAGACATTCTAATCTGTGTATTTGACAAATTTTCCAGATGATTTTCTTAAGAAAGGGAACAGTGAGAGAGAAGCAATTTTTATTTTGTTTTTCATGTGACCTTAATTCCTCAGAAACTTCGTTGTGTGCATGGTGCTGGGGTTGGAATTTGCGTACTCACGCATGCCAGGCAAGCGCTGTAACCGCCAAGCCACTGCTCCAGCCCCCAGATGATTTTCTTGAAGGCTATTTTGGACAACACTTTGAGAAACACTTGATCTTTTCAACTGTTGTTACTTACCTAACTCTCTGTATAAACTATAGAGATTTCTTGCAACTCTAGGGACTTCACCAATGCAAGGAAGAAAGGAAGGAAAAGGAAATCTTACATGTTTACCCCCAGAAAGTGGATACAGCAGTATTTATAGAAGCATTGTTTGTAATAGCCCAACTGTAAAAATCCTGGCTGTCCATCAGCAGTAGATGGATAAATTGTGACAGTTATCACAGAATACTATAGCACAGCAATGAAAAAAATTCAGTCCTATTCAACAGTAGGGATTAATTTCACAAAGGAGGGAAGCGTGTTCTCAACAAGGTATGACTCAATTTGTATGACTGAGCTGGGGGCTATTTGTGCCTATGACCTTGTCGGGTTTCTGGTCCCCAGAAAGTTGTAGGAACATAAAGATTCAGTTCAGTCCTTTTGAGCATAATGCAAGTTCTTGGCCTTAGTGATCCATTTCTTAGTCCTTGGTACAAACATTTCCCAAAATCCACTTCAAATCGTTGCCAGAAGAGTAAGCTAATTAGACAAGGGAGGGATTGACCCCAAGTGGCCCTCTGCTTGGACTGCATGTGCCTTCTCGTTGAATGCTAACCTGGGGGTGCCCGAAGGGGAAACTTTTGGCCTTAGTGATGCCCTCAGCTGCTCTGGACAAACCCCAGCCTTGTTCTGGGCTACCTTGTCCTCCAAGGTTGTCAGTGTTTCGCAGCATTTTCCTCCTTGTTCTGGGTCTTGCTGAACTCTACTAGTTTCCTGAATTTAAGTGACATAGTATGTTCTATTTCTGTCTAACTAGACCTGAACTATTTCCTTCTGCCTGTCCCTCTTCTGTAGTCAGTGTTAATCAAAGCTCTCCAACCATTTGTATATATGTATTTCCAAATTTGTCTTCCTTCCAAAAGAAACCCAGGTCCATGATTTCCTTTTTTTATTTTTATTTTTTTCAGTACTGGGGCTTGAACCTAGGAGTGCTCTAATCCTGACCTTCATCCCCAACCCTTTTTGTTCTTATTTTTGAGGCAGGGTCTCACTAAGTTGCCCAAGCTGGCCTTGAAGTTGTGATCCTGCTGCCTCAGCGTCCTGAATCATGGGAATTATAGGCATTTACCACCATGCTTGGTGATTCCCACATTCTTCCTCAAATAGCTCTTCATGGTTTTTGAACACTGATTTTAATACAAAAGAGAAAATTTTTCAAAGAACACTAAGTCCTCTCAAGTTTCTTTTTCTTTTTCTTTTTTTTTTTTGTAACTGATAAGTTGTTTGTTCTGTATTAGACTCACATCATTTGGGTTGACCATTTTCCAGTATTCTTTTTAGATGAAAACATCCATTCATCATAACCTTTTAGTCCACTCCACTGTGTTACCGGACTCATATTTCCATATATAACTGCAACTCAAAAGGAAATGGAAAAGAACCAGCTAACTAGTGCTTTTTAAGTCCCGGGAACTATTGGTGCTTACAGCCTCAGCAAGTTTAAGCAGTCAGCTAACAAGGTGCTAGTGTTCCATGACCTTGTGAACAGAGAATCCCGTGTAATTAGCATATTGTTTGTGCCCTGTAAACTTGAAAGTAGAAGAAGGTCCTCCAGCAGGGAGTATGCGGCTGTAGTGCTGTTCATGCTGACTCTTCCCGTGAACAGTCAAGAGTAAGTTTCTTTCCTTAAAAGATCTCTAACTGAATCAGCAAAGTAAAAAAGTATGGGTTTTTTGTTTGTTTGTTTGTTTGTTTGTTTGTTTTTTAAGAGAGAGGGAGAGAAAGTCAATTTTATTTATTTTTTCATCTGGCCTCTTTTTCTGATACTTAGTTGCGAATGTGGTGCTGGGGCTCAAACCCAGGTCCTCGCACATGCCAGGCAAGCACTCTACCACTGAGCCACCACTCCAGCCCCTATATGAGGGTTTAATGTATTTAATTGAAAACCAAGTGGGCGTCTAAGAGTTTACCCTTTTTGGTCTGAGACTTGATAGACAATCCTGCAGTAAGTAGTGGTCTGATCAGTATAGGAAAGAAACACAAACACTTTTTTTTAACTTAAGAAGTTGTAAACAGGGGTTGGGGATTTAGCTCAGTGGCAGAGCTTGCCTAGCACACGCAAGGCCCTGAGTTCGGTCCTCAGCCCTGGAAAAAAAACTTTAAAGAAGTTGTAAACAGGGTCTGGAGGGGTGGCTCAGGGTGGCTCCGTGCTCGCCTGGCATGCATGAGGATGTGGGTTCAAACCCCAGCACCGCATACACAACAAATTCTCAAAGAAATAAAAGCCACATGAAAAACTAAATAAAACTGATGTTCATGCTTTCTCTCTCTCTCACTGTCCTTGTCCCTCTCTCTCTTAAAAAAAAAAAGTTGTTGTAAATGAACAACAGGAAATATTTTCAAGTTTTCACCGACTCCCGAAGGCAAAGTGGAGCAGTGAGCGGAACGTGGTGCTGGATGAGAACGGCAGCTACGCTGCTTTGGGAGCTCCTCCTGCTCTTTAGTTCCATGAATTTGTAAATCATACAGCTCTTGGCTGCTTCAAACACTGCCCACCTCTAATTGTAGTCTTTTGGATTTCCCACACTGCTCAAAACATTCCTTGAGCTTTATTTTTATTTTTCACGTGTTGGTGACATGGGGTTTCTGGGACAAACCCCAGCTGTCGCAGAGAGGGTTAGGGTTATTGTCTGTCGCCACCTTCTTATCCTGTCCTCTGTTAAGCCAGACACAGCCTCACCACAGGGATCCCTCATAGCTACAGGGTAGAGCAAAGGCTGGGGCTCACTGGTGTGTGGGGAACATGTTTTCAAAAGCGATGCTCCTGTAAGGCTGCGGCTGGGGAGCCATCTGTTCCCCACATCCAGTCAGGCCATATATTTCTCCTCGTGCTCAAGACCATAGAAAGGAGGAGGACTCTACACACCTTGATTTAGAGAGATTTAGGATGTCACGCATAATTGGCACATCAGTGGCCTCTCTCTGAGCAGGACTCTGAGGCACTTGCAGTCTGTCCGTTAGAGTGTTGCT
Organism: Aplodontia rufa; assembly: GCA_004027875.1. NCBI lineage: Eukaryota > Metazoa > Chordata > Mammalia > Rodentia > Aplodontiidae > Aplodontia > Aplodontia rufa. The sequence continues at coordinate 20,648 of PVKS010016923.1, forward strand.
TGCTTCGCCTTCGTTCTCCTCCTCCTCTCCTTTCTGTCTGAGGTTTCAACTGACAGATCTTTTCAGATATGAAAAGAACATCCATCCTTTCTACAAGTGACCTTACTGGAACAGATGTGCTCATTTTTCTCATGCATAGCTTCCTAATGGCTCCCTCTAGCACTCAGATCAAACTTCCCAGGATAGTCCAGGATGTGCAGTGTGGGAGTCACCAGTCACATGTGGCTTCAGAGCACTAGAAATGTGACAAATATAACCAATGAACCAGATTTTTAGTTCTATTAAGTCAAAACTGATGTTTAATAGTTATTAGAAAATTTGCACTAGGAAAAGTTAAATTATATATGTGGCCCCTATTATATTTCCACTGTGCCAATCTAGCCAATTTACTGGGTGAAGGAGGAACGAATGGATTCAAAGTCCTTCAGTTTGGCGTTAACCTTGCCTTTTAGTCTAATCTGCCACTACTTCAATTCACCTGTTTGGTGCTACATCTTGTGCAAGCATTACCAGGCTCTTTGTCATGTCAGTGCCTTTGTGTCCTCTATCTGGCATGAACTTTGGTTCATCCCTCAGGATCCTGCTCAAATGTCCTTTCCTCCCTGAAGCCTTTACCTACCTCCCTAGGCCCCCAAAGACCTGAACATTCTATAAAGTCTATTACTTTCTGCCTTGCTGTGGACAGAGTTTCATGAGCCTTTGTCTTCTTTGAGTTCCCAGAGCAAGTACCAGGACTTGGCCATGAGATATGCCCAATAAAGGTCTGCTGACGATGTCAGCAGTTCTCTGCTGGTGTACTGGAGCAGTTCTGAGTTCAAGAGGACCCAGTGAAGGGGCTGCCGGAGACAGGTGAAAGCAAAACCCACCATGTGATTAGAGCAACAACAGAGGAAACGAGAACGTGTACCGATGTGTACAAAGTGTTTTCCTGTGCCTGTTCTTCTGGGGAGGCTGCAGCTCACAGCAACACAACTCATGGCAACAGAACCATAGGTGGCAGTGAACGCTGCACCAGATGGAAAAGTCTTTGCAGGGATGTAGTGAAGGTCTGATGAGCAGGACAGGAGGGGGCAGAGAGAAGACTAAGCAGAGTCATGAGGAAGGAGTTAAGTCTCCCAGAGATGGTGCAAGATTGATGCTTAATTTGTCAAGTGAGTGAACAGAACTGCAAGGCTCTCTCACGTGTGTGCTGTGTCCAGATCTGGGTGCTAGTTTCAACCAGGCCAGGTCCAGATTAAACCCAGATGGCTTCAGACTCCAAACTGATAAGTAATTTAGCTGAGGTGGGGTATTGGTATAAGCGGCTAAGCATCAAGGAATTGGGAAGTCCCAAAGCCTTTTTATATTTCAAAGCACTCTTCCTAGAGAAATATGGAGAGAAAGGGAAGTAGAATTGGTTGGTTAAAAAAAAATCTGCTTAAAATAGTTCAGTCTTTCATACCAGAAGAATAAAAAGCCAAGTTAAGGATGTTTGTTGGCAGCACCATTGGTTAGCAGTAGATGAAGATAATCAAACTAAACTAGAAATGACTTGGTCGAAAACCCAAGGAATATCTATGTCATGGCATGTAATGTAACTCTTCAAAAAGAAACATTGTTGTGATATTTATTGGCCTTGAGATGTTTTGAGAAATGTGTACAGAATGACAATATTTTCATGAAATTAGAACCCCTTACCACAGGGGTATGCGGGCACATAGTAGACAGATTGATGTCATAGAGTGGGTGCATGTGCAAGGTGGGCTGGGACACGGAGGGAAAGTGGAAAGCGGGGAGGGGAGATGGAAATATGCATAATAAACCCCGTTGGTTATATGGGGCCAGTAAAGTTGAAAGGAGCATTGTGCATTGAATATGTGTACACATACATAGTCTGTACTTTTTGCTTATTATAGCAAGCAGTATTACTTTAGTTCTTTGAAAAAAGTCATCTGAAATCTAATCCCAGCCACTACTTGACCGTCTAAACACTGTTAGGACCACAGAATCACCTCTCTATCCTCTGATCTTCAGAGAATCCCCAGGGAAACGCCCCTACCTAGTGTGGGGTGCTGCATGCAACCCCTGATACAGCCTCTCTCAGGTCCCTCTAAAACACAGTGAAGACCCATGAAAAGGTCAATAGTAATAGGAATTTGGAAAACTTGGACTGTTAGATACAATCGAAGGAACTAGATTCCATGATTTATTTCCCAGTCTCTCTTTAGTTCTAGGGATCCAGCCTAGGTCTTTGCATAGGCTAAGCATGTGCTCTACCACTGAGCTATACCCTCAGCTTCTTGATCTGTTCCTGACTCTGGAAAAGGCCAGAAAAATAAGCATCTGTCCTTCTGCCAAGTGGACTGACCACTGGAGGTGAGAGCCGTTTTCCCTGTACACCACCAGTACCTCTTTTCATATATCCAATTTTAGACTGTAATTACCAAAAGGAAAACTGAGGAGGGAGAGGGGACTCAGCTAAAACTTGAAGGATCATCCCAGGTGCAGGAGTACAAACAGGACTATTCCTGGGAGCAAGCCCATGGGGGGCTGGGGCCCCTGCTTGCCACGCTGTCTGCCAGTTCCACGTTGGTGCAGCTAGAAGAGCAGCTGTGGACCCCCCCTTGCCTTCCGGGGAGATCTGTGTGTGACTAGTATGGAGTGCCACCAGGAGCCAAGGCACGTAAGGTGAGACTAAAGATGCTCTGCACAACCTGTGTTTGGCAGTAGCTCTGGAGGGTTCCCCTCCCCAGCTCCCTGGAATTGGAGGACTTCGCGGATTGTAGTTTCCAAAGATGGCTACAATAATCTCTCTCGTTATTCTCCTGAATGAGACCTTGCTCCTCATCCATCAAAGGAGGAAGCATAATCTCACTCTCCTTGACCCTGCTTGTAATTAGTAAAATGCAGTTGAAGCAATTCCACGTGACTTCTTAGGATAGGTCAGAGCAGCTCCCAGCATGGTCCCTTGGAACATGTGCTCGTGGGACACTCTCTGTGGGGCTCTACTTTTGGACCCCAAGAGTGATGCTATGAGAGAAACGGGCCTTTCTGAAGAGACCATGCGTAAGTGCTCAGCTTGACAGTTGCAGCTAAGGTGCCAGACATGAGAATGAAGAACTCTCTCTTGAGTGGACATGTCAGTCCCAGTTGTGGCTTCAAGCCTTTTGAGTCTCCCTGGCCACTTAAGGTATTCCAGCAGCAGTCAAATATCATGGTGCTTTTCCCCAAAATTCCTGATACATGGAAACCATGAGTATCAAATGATGGTGGTGGTTTTGTGCTTTGTTACACAATATTAGATAACCAGAGAACAAAACTAAACTTAAAACAAACTGGTGCTTCTGGAAAAAATACCACAGTAAAAGGCAAAAGTCACACAATTCAGAAGATAAGAGTACTAAGAACCATATAATACAGAAACTAGAAAATTTTTAAATGAAATTCTTTGAATACTCAACAATAAATAATATTGAGTACATTTTCCTGCCCTTGTGCCAGGTAGAGAGGTGATAAATCTGCAAGCAAGACAGACGCAACTCTTGCGCCAGAGTTGATAGATATAAGAAGTATAGAATTACAATAAAGCATGATAAACACAAATGCGGAGAAAGAAATAGAATGCTATAAAAACACCGAGGAAGGGGCTGGAGTGGTAGCTCAGCGGTTATGGCGCATGCCTGTCATGCATGAGTTACGTGAGTTCAAACCCCAGCACCCTGTGCACAACGAGGTCTCAGAGCAACAGCAACCACATGAAAAACTAAATAAAATTGATTTTCTCTCTCTCTCTCACTGTCCCTCTCTCTTTAAAAAAAAACAACAAAAAACCCACAGGAAAAACAACTAATTTAAACAGTATATAAGAGGACATGGTAGATGTGAAATAAGAGCAGGAAGTCATGAAATGAGAACAGGCGTAGGTTGGAAAAGTAATAGCATGAGATGAAAAGAATAAGCTAAGATAAAAAAATAATACATACCAGAACTAAAATCAATATTGGTGACTAGAGAGGGGGAATGATCTAAAAAAGTTAAATCAATAATGTTAAAGACAAATTGAGATTTTTTCTTAGAAAGCAAATGGTAAAATAATGAAACTAATAGAGTAGGTCCAATTGTGGAACTATACACTCTAATGCAAAAGTTACTTGCCACATGTTGCTAATGAGCACTTGAAATGTGGCTATTCTGATACAAGATGTGCTATAAGTGGGAAATACACCCCCAATTCCAAACTTGATAAAATTGGTGGCAACTGTTATTTTTGTTTTGTTTTGTTTACTGTTTGACTGTGGCCACTAGAAAATTTCAAACTACTGCATTTATGTAGCTCACATTTTGTATCTATTGGACTGTGCTGTTACGTAAAGCAAACAACAGAGATTCAAGAATTGTGTGTTTCTGAGGAAAAATAAGGAGCAGTGGCACATAAAAATAGTCAAGGCAGGGCTGGGGTGCACTCTGGTAGAGCACTTGCCTTGCATGCACAAGATCATGGGTTTGACCCTCAGTAACACAAAATTAAAAATAAAAATAATTATTAACAGCAGCAGCAGCAATAAGCACAACAACAAAGCTAATTAAAGAAAACTTTCTGGAGTTAAAAAAATTCATCACTGCTATTAAAAATTAGCAAAAACAGACCTACATCTGGATACAATTTCTGAATGACATAAAGAAAAAAATTTTAAATTTAGTTAATACCAGCTGAAAAGGTTTACCTCCAAATTTGTCTCTGCCTTTTCCTTTACAACACTAAATACTTGAAAATAATGGAACAATGTTTACTAATTTTTAGTAGAAAATAATTATTATGTTTTGTGGTGCTGAGGATTGAGCCCAGGACCTCATGCATGCAAAATGAAGTTCTCTACCCTAGACAAATAATTATGATCCAGATTTTTTACCCAGTGAAAATGTCATTTGTGTATAAAGCCACCACAGTGATATTCTCAGATACTTACAGAGAAACTGAACTAAAAGTTAGCTTAAAATTTACTTTAGGGGCTAGCAAGGTGGCTCAGCAGTAGAGTGCTTGCCTGGCATGTGTGAGGGCCTAGGTCTGATCCCCAGCACCACATACACAACTAAGTGAAGGAAAACCAAACTAAACAAAAAAGAAAAAGAAAAAAATTTTCTCCCTATCAAAAAAAAAAAAGTTATTTTAGTCAACTAGAATAATCAAAACTAAATTCAATACAAAGAAATCAAGTTAAAAAGTAGCTTTGGGTCTTCTCTTTTACTTGGGTTAGACCCTAACCTTAGAAATCCATCAATTGTGAATTATCAAGTGGATTTTGCAGGCAAGGTGAAATCTGGCTTTCTACCTTTACTTTTTCCCTATTACCGGAAGCTGTACTCCTCACTCTTCCTCCCACGTTTCAGCATTTGGTGGTATGCCTTGTGCTTCAGGCCAGGCCATCTGGGTTTGGTGCCTGTTATCCACAAGAAGTCCAGAGAGATGTTCTCTATAGTCACAACCACGCTTTAAAAACTTACACCGAAAAGAGTTGGAAGATACACCTTAGAATATTTGCCTTTGAGTGGTAAGACCACCTAGTTCTCTATATTTTCTTCCCTCCCTTCTTCTTCCTTTCTTCCTTTTTCCCTCCTTTCCTCTCTCACTTCTCCACCCCACCCCTCTTTCTTACGATACTGGAGAGTGTACCCAGGAGCACTCTACCACTCAGCCACATGTCCAGTCCTTTTTTTTTTTAAATTTAAGACAGGACCTTGAGGCCTGGAGCAGTGGCCGTGCAGTTGCAGCACTTGCCTGGCATGTGTGAGGACCTGGGTTCAAACTCCAGCACCTTTCAGAATTTATATATATATTATTTTGTTAGAAGCTTATTTGATTGTTCAACAAATACATTTCTGAATAAAATAAAATAATAAACCCTCCAGCACCACATATCCAACTAAGTGTTGGAGAAACAAAGGCCTGATGAAAAAAAAAATGGATTCTCTCTTTCTCTCTCTTTCCCTCTCTTTAAAAACAAAAACAAAACACACACACACAAGATCTTGTTAAGTTGCTCAGGCTTACTGCAAGTTTGCAATCCTCCTGCCTCAGCCTCCCAGGCTGCTGGGATCACAGGTGTGCCACTGTACCCAGCTGTTTTCTACATTTTATAGAACAAGCATGTGTTACTTTTATAATTAGAAAAAAATTCCTTAAAAATGACAGAGTGACAGACTTAATGAATTCCAGGAGATTATGTTCCATCCATCTGCTTTAAGATGAGAAACTGAGAAGCCCAGCACTGAAATGACTCACCAGAGCTGAAGCCAGGGGCTTTTCGGTGATGTTCAGGCAGTGTTTTCTCTAGCAGGGAGTGTTTGGCCAGCACTGGTGCTTTTTACCCCAAAATGCTATGCCTCATTTATTTATGCAACAATAAATTCTCTCGCTCACTGTAAAAGAAAGCTTCTCCCTGTGGGCTAGTCAACTGGGTTGCCTCTGTGCTGCTGATCCAGACTCTGCAGGAAGGAAGTGCCACCCTTGATTAATGGCGTCTGCCTCAGTGCATGGAGGAAGGGATGGAGAAAGTTCTGTTCTGATTCTTTTCAGATGGTGAGGTAGGCATTCCTTTACAAGGGAGGATAGACTTCTATCCCTGGGTGTGTGATTCTTTCTGGCTTTATCATAGCTGCATGGACAGCAGAGTCCTGGGTGGAGGCAGTGGGACGTAGCAGCTTCTCCCAGCAGCCCCCTGGGAGGCCCAAGGGCTGGGGCCTGTTTTAAATATTTGCAGAGTGGCGGCTCATAAATGTTACCTCTTTACAGACCCAGCTTCCAGCATCTCCAAAATGCAGGGGAAGCTGAAGAGATGAACTGAAAGGGATTGGAAACTTCCTTTCTTAGTAGGAACTCATAAAAGTTCCAAGGTGTATTCCAAGAGTCAGATTTCTCTCAGAACCATTAGACCTGTATCCATGTGCCTATCATTTGTGAATCTGTGGAATTCAGGTTGGAATAATTTGAGAAAGAGAGAGAAAAGGGATTTTCTAACTCTGAAATTGGTTTAAACCCTGAATTCTTCAGGGATTTTCTATTTTTACAAATCTTGAAAGAGTATGAGATTTCCTTTCACCTGGAAAATTCTGTCTGTGTTCCAGGCTGCATGAAAGGTGAAAATTACCAGAAGACTTATCTGGAAAGGCCTGTGCAACCCTGAATTTTTTTTTTTTTTTTTTGGACCAGGGATTGAACCCAGGGGCACTGAACCTCTGAGCCACATCCACAGCCCCCCTGCCCTTTTAAAAAACATTTTTATTGGTCCAATGTAGTCTTACATATTGGAGGGAATCATTACATATTCATGCATACTTAGGTATTGACAAAGTAAGTTAAGCCCAATCCTTGTCCAGGATCTCTCCCCACTTTTACACATTCCCTGATCTCATGTCTCTTCTATAATACCCCCATGCTGCAGACAGAAATGAGCATATACATATATACTAATTATTGAAATTTCTGGGTTTACGTGCCTGTCTGAGTATAGTTTGGCTTCTCATGAGAGTCGAGTATTCCCAGCAGTATTGATAACCCCTCTTTTCCCTCGGTCCTCTCCGTCCCTCCTTCCGTTCTCCCCCTACCTTCATAGTTATGGTTTCTCCACCTTATGTAATACTTTAAATTTGGTGGGTTTATTAGTTAAACTTAGATAACTTTCATCCTATCTTAGGTTTTATTCCAGCTTACGCATATGAGAGACCATATTCAGCCCTTGAGTCTCTGTGTTTGGGTGGTTTCACTCACCATGATTTTTTCCATTTCCATCCATTTAGCTGGAAAAGCCATGATATTACTCTTTCTAATAGCAGAGTAGAACTCTAGGGTATATACATACCACAGTTTTTGGATCCGTTCATCCAATAAGGGACATCTGGATTGATTCCATAGTTCAGCTATTGTAAACTGAGCTGCTATAAACATTGAAGTAGCTGTTTCTCTGTAGTATGCTGATTCTAGCTCTTCTGGGAAAATTCCCAGGAGTGGGATAGCTGGTTCATACAGTGGATCCAGACCTAATTTCTTGAGGAGTCTCCGTACTGCTTTCCAGAGTGGCTCTAGAGGTTTGCAGTCCCACCAACAGTGTGTTAGTGTTCCTTTCTCCCCAAACCCCTCCAACATCTCTTATTGTTTGTGTTCTTCATTTTTGCCATTCTGACGAGAGTGAGGTGGAATCTCAGTGACGTTTTGATTTGCATCTCTCTGATTGTTAGTGATGTAGAACACTTTCTCATATATTTATTGTCTTTTTGAACTTCCTCCCAAGCCCTTTTTTATTTTGAGACAGAATCTCACTAAGATGCTTAGGGTCTCACTAAGTTACTGAGGCTTTGAACTTGTGTTTCTCCTGCCTCAGCCTCCCTAGTGGTTGGGATTACAGGCATGTGCCTCCACACCTGGCCACAACCTTGAATTTTGTTATTTTGTTTTTTAAAAGAGAGAGAGAGAGAGAGAGAATATCAATTTTATTTAGTTTTTCATGTGCCTTTCATTGCTCCAACACTTTGTTGTGTACATGGTGCTAGAGTTCGAACCTGCATCCTAGTGCATGCCTGGCAAGCACTGCAATTGCTGAGCCACTGCTCCAGCCCCACAACCTTGAATTTTTGACTATTCTATATAATGTACTTTTTGTTTGATTGCTTTTAAAGATCTAAGTCTTCACATTTATGGGGCAACAGGAGATTACATGAAGCATTCCAGGAATTTGACATCCCTGAGTTCTATCAAGAGGCACCTTGTTCTATCCAGGGCTTCTTAGGATTCTGGAAAGTGGACCATTAACATATTTAGAGATAAGTGGTCTTCCCCAAGGAACTGACAGTGTCTTCCCTCAGACAAGTTGGTAACCAAAGGGTAGAGCCCTTCTCTCAGCCTGGTTTGGGTCCTCAGGATTTTGTTCCTGATGTCTGCCACAGCCATCGAGAGACATCCTCACCTTACCTTCTTGGATCTTCCCTCCACAAGGTGACGGGCGGGCTTTTAGACTGGAGTCTTGATTACACCTATCCCCTTTGGTAGTTCCCGTCTCCCACAGGACTATTACTTGCTCCTACGTAAGGTTTCTCTTGATCTAGTCCTTGCTGGTCTTGCCATGCCCACCTCTGTCCCTCTCTTCCCTGGCATTTTATTTCACAGTCAAATGGACTGTGTGCCCCTCCTGACCTTTTCACCTCGGGTGTCCTCTGCATGGAGTGCCCTGCTGCTCCCTGCACAACACCCCCACCTCAGACACTCCGCCTGGTGCTGCTCCTGCAGCCTTCCTGGATACCGTTCCTTCTCCCTCAGACTAGAGAAAATGCACTGTGTGCTTGCTTTGAACCTGTTCTGTGATCTCCCCCACTAAACCTAAGCTCTGCAGGCAAGAACTAGATGGACCATGGGTGCCTGCTGCAGTTATGGAATGAGTGACGCATGGAGACTTGGCCATTTTCCAGATGTGTGATATTAATGGTGACTGAGCATGTGTTACAACTCCTGGATGTTAAGTTGATACTACCCACCACCCCACGGCATCTCCACTCTTTCACCTATTACCTGCTTCCCTGGCCTCATACGCTGCTTCTCCCCCAAACATTAATTAATTCAAGAAGTTGAGGCAAAGGAGCCAAGCGCTAATTATGAACTGTGTAAGCGCTAGAGCTCAAAGGCACTGAATCTTGGATCAAGGAGAGATCTTTCAGATCATCCTGTTTAGCCGAGGTCATCCAGAGTCCATGGCAGGAACTATGTCCCATCCCTCCCTCCCTTTCTCTCTTTCTCTTAGAAAAGGGAATTTTCAGCAAGTATAATGGCAGCTATGAAGTTTATATGACCAATATTTATGGTGTGTACAACAGATAACTGATTTTGATTGGGACAATAATGAAGAAAGTAAGGCCCCAATTCTGCATTTGCATGCAGCTCGATCCCACATCCCACAGCCAAATGTTCTCAGCCATTTTTCTCCAAAAAGGGCAAGTGGCTCATTTTGGCAGGGGATGAAATGACTCACCTTCCGGAGCTGTGCTTTCGTCTCGTAGTAGGCAATCACGGGAATGGATGCTCGGTAGTAGGTTTCCAGACGTTTGGCGATTGTCTTGGTGGTGTCGTCCAGGTGTGGGCTGCTCTGGCTCCTTTGGAGCAGGCGGTTGGTCATGGTGTCTGCAGAGCAGTCCATGCAGATCACCAAGTGCGGGTCTCTGATCTGGGGTGGGTGGAGCAGACCACAGGACTGTCAGAAGTTCCACTCTGCTGATGTCCTGGAAGGCTTGAGGCCCTCACTTCTTTCATTTCTGGGCCTTCTGGGTCCTTTCAAGAGCCCAGAACTATGTCAAGGCACAGCAGGGTTGGACTTCATGGCTCCTCATTTCCAGGCGAGTCCCTTTCTACCTACTGCCTAGAGCTGCCTCTTGTCTGCAGCTTTAAGATCCCTTTACATAATGCAGGGATTATATGCTACCTGGTGCAGTCACAATCCGCCTTCACACTGGAGAGGGCATGGGGTGTGATATTTGCTCCCATGGGGAGCCTTCCCTGACCTACTGAGACAGCATTAATCACTTCCCTCCTCCACACCACCATTACAACTTATTCTGTCCACCAATAGATACTGTGGCTGCATATATAACGTGAGGGTGAGGGGAGCGTAATGGTGGCACGCAAAGATTGGAGTCAGGCTGGTTAGGGTCCAATCCTGGTGCAGTGACTTGTCTCCAAGATAGACTTTATTAATTCCTTACCCTGTTTTTCTTGTAAGCGATTCCTTTATTGGTAGGTAGAGACTATTCCTCTATTCACTTGAACCTGAGCTGACTTACAACTGTTTTGTCCAGCAAAATATAATAGCATGATGCCACTTACTGTTAATAAGTCCTAAGACATTTTGTGAGTTCTGCCTGATTTTGTGGAATACTTGCTGCAGGGGAAGCCAGCTACCATCTAAATGTCCACCTACCCTGCCACTGCCAAGTGGTGAAGCTCACACTAGACATGTGGAGAGGCCATGTGGGCAGAGGCACCAACTAGCCCCCAGTCCCATCCTCAGCCCCAGACGTGCACACCCGGCATTAGTCACTATCTGACTGCTAGTGTCAGGGACCTCACATGAGAACTCATCTGCTGAGCCCATCGAACTTCAGAGCCATGAGAGATAACTAATTGTTCTTTTATTGTCTTTCTTTCTTTCTTTCTTTTTTAGAGAGAAGGACAGTGAGAGAGAGAGACAGAGAGAATCATTTTTTATTGGGCTTTTCACATGGCTTTAGTTGCTCTGACACTTAGTTGTGTACATGGGTTGCTGGGGTTGGAACCTGTGTATTTGTGCATGCCAGGTAAGCACCGTAACCACCGAGCCACTGCTCCAGCCCCTATTTTTATTTTTTTAAAGAGAGAGGGACAGTGAGGCGGGGGGAAGAGAATCAATTTTCTTTAGTTTTCCACATGGCTTTCGTTGCTCTGACACTCTGCTGTGTACGTGGTACTGAGGTTTGAACCTGTGTCCTTCTGCATGCCAGGCAAGGGCCACAACTGTTGAGCCACTGCTCCAGCCTCTAATTGTTCTTTTAAACCACTATATGATTTACTAAAAGTATCACTCAATGTCTGTGCACCTCAAATTTCTCATTTGTACAAAAAGGGTAGTTTCCAGAATCGTGAAGAAGGTAATACAAGCATGCTTCTTGGCATACAGCAGATAATAAGCACACAGCTTAGCGATTATGCTCATTTCCACTGCTAAGGTCTGATGTCAGTGTGCAGGGGGTAGGAATCCTTTTTCTGGTCCAAAGTCTTGCATATAAAAGTTGAAATGTATATAAGAAATGTTTTGATGGGCTGGAGTCGTGGCTCAGTGGTTGGAGGGCTTGCCTGACATGAGTGAGGACCCAGGTTCAAATCCCAGCACCATATACACAACTAACTGTCGGAGAAACAAAGGCCAGATGAAAAACTAAATAGGATTCTCTCTCTCTCTCTCTCTCTCTCACTCTCTGTTCCTCTGTCTCTTAAAAAATGTTTTGATGAATGACTGATGGTAATATAATCCGTGACCCGAATGTCTCCATTTCCCCATCTACCCCCGACCCCCTGATGCACACACTGGGGATTGAACTCAGGGGCACTCTACCACTGAGTTACATCCCCAGTCCTTTTTATTTTGAGACAGGGTCTCACTAAGTTGCCCAGGCAGGCCTTGAACTTGTGATCTTTCTGCTTTAGCTTCTCTGAATTACAGGCATGTGTCCCTGTGCCCAGCTTCCCCAGCCTCCTCTTAACTGCTCTTCTGTCCCTGGTGTCTCTGGAACACACCATCTGTGCCACCATTACTCACCCCAACCCAGCATCAGAAGGAGCCATTGCCCTCCTACCCCCCGACTTGGCCATGCTCAGGCTATCAGTGAGCAAAAGCTTGTCACTCTCTTGTAGAAAGTGCCTGGGCATGAGAACAAAGCTGAAAGATGTTTTTTTAGGACATACAGAAATGTGAGGTGCTGCCATGCGTTGGTCAAACATTTATCTCCCTCCACCCCAGAGGGATGGAAGGTACTTTAAAGAGCCGAGTGGGGAGATTCTCCAAAATGTACAAGAGTGACAAAAGCCTCTGGAGCACGTCAGGCTTTTTTGTTAGTATTCATTACAAGGGGAAAATGAGCTTGAACAGCAAGGGTGAGGGTTTAGGAGAAAATGATCCTTGTTCACCAGCAGAGGGCGAGCGTGGGAGGCAGTTCACAGCTCAGTACAGGGTTCTCTCTGAAACATTTCTGCCTGGGTCCTTTTCAGGCCACTCTTGGGGACAGGAGAGAATTCGGGACTCATTCAGGCACAGAGAAAGATTATGTGTATTTAAATGGGAGCTGGCATTAAATGACACTCTGGACCAAAGTGCAGGGCAGAAGCGCTACTTTGATTCTGAAGTGTGGACCATGGATCATCAGCGTATGATTAGTGAGCTTGTTAGGAACCAGTCTCAGAAACAGCATCTGAGCAAGATCCCCAGGTGATCCTTCACAACCTAGCAGTTTGAGAAGCTGCCCCACCTAGCTATATCCGTGGGCCAAAACTATGGAGTTTGAACACTCTCCTGGAATCAGCACTCTCCCTCTGCACAAACCTGTCATGCAGTCACATTCCATTTGGAACGGACCTGGACCACTGACACTATTTGAATACTAAAAATCTTTGAAATGTTTTTTTTTCAAAATCCTTTGATATATAACTTTGCAAAGTCCCTTGCAGTAGTTTTCTGGCTGCTAGCTGCCTTTTGTTACTACACTGTGGTTCACCTCTAACGTCAAGTGAGCAAGCAGCAGAGAGCTCTGCCCCTGTCTAAATGAATCATAGAGACTTGGGCACAAGCCCCTGACTCTGTCACCCTGCCCGCGTCCCTGGAATTCTGTCACCACTTCTTTGGATTCTTCAAGCTTTTGGCATCGGACCCTCCTCCATTAGAGACCAAGTGTCCTTAGGAGGTGTCAGGATTCAGCTTGAACTGACTGCTGCCAACTTCCACCCTGGTCAGGTTTCCCTATCTAGTATCCCAACAGTCTATAAATAAAGAAAACCACTGGAGTCCTGGCCTGTCTCTGATATGAGCTGAAGATGAGCCAGGTAAATTCTATTTTGAATGAAGCCACTTTTGCCAGTTTATAAGCTCATCTTTCTGACCCAAATCATGGGGATCCTTCTGGTCTCTGTCACCTGGGACCACACTTCTAAAGTAAGTTCCCAGGAAATCGTACTCTGTGTTATCCTGGATCTCCCAACCTCTTCCTTCTTGCCACCATACTACCGTCATAGAGTCAAACATTCTGCAGTGAACCAGAAGTCAGAAGAGTAGGAAAATCTCAAGTGGAAAATCCAAAGTGGCTCCCAAGGCTCCCCACAATCCCAAGCAACTAGACTCGACCACACAGTCCCTAGACTGGACTCAAGAACTCATTCTAGGATGTGGAGGTTCCCACTTGCAATCCCAGTGGCTTGGGAGGCTGAGGCAGGAGGACCATAAGTTCAAAGTCAGCCTAAGCAATTTAGTGAGACTCTGTCTCAAAAAATAAAACAAAAAGGCTCATTCTAAAGCTGAGATTACATTTCTGAACAGAAGCACTGTTTCTACCCATGAAGTACTACGAGAGTTAAGAGTAGTCAGGCAGAGGGACAGTAATGCCATCATTCACCCACCCGGGGATGATCCTGTGAAGGCAGAATTGCAGTTGAGTCTCCAGGGAAAGAAAAGCCTGAAGCAGGGCCCCATCTTTTATTCCTGTTACTGTGTGTTTATCTTGGCAGTTGGTTGTAGGAGATGGAGTTACAACAGGATACTGTTTCAGTTTCTCCCCAGCAGCCAGGCTGAGCACACAGCCCATTTAAAGATGATAATCTATAAAATGGGGTGATGACATCTACTAAATGGGACTGCAATGATTAATCAAATGACATATGTAAAGCATTGGTTCAGTACACTGTAATGCTCAAAAAATAATGGCTATCATTCTTATATTCTGTATGATTTTAACTGTATAAAAAATGGAAGAACAAAGACTGGAAGAATATATATCAAAATATTAATAGGTGGCTAATTATTCTATTTTATACTTTGCATATTGCTTCATATTCATATAATTTTTAAAATTTTTATTATTTTTCATTAGAGCTTTACAGTTATACACAGTAATTGGGATTCATTCCAACAAAGTCATATGTGGAAGAAAATCAATTTCACTTCATGATCCCCTGCTTTTTCCTCCTGTCCTCCCCTCTATCTTCTTCTCCTTCCTCCACTCTATTAGACTTCCTTTCACTAGTCTATTTATTTATATTTGATTGGTTACCAATGAATAAAGGTGCAATTCCCTGTGGTATATTTATATATGCACACAGCATGATTTTTTCATATGTGTGTGTGTGTGTGTGTATATATATATAATTTACTTTTTATTTATATTTTTTTTATTTTTTGGTGTTGGGGATTGAACTCAGAAGTGTTTAACCACTGAGCGACATCCCCAGCCCTTTTTAAATTTTTTTAATTTTGAGAGAGGGTCTCACTAAGCTGCTTAGGGCCTAAGTTGCTAAGGCTGCTCTTAAGCCTCTTGTTTCAACCTCCTGAGTCACTGGGATTACAGGCATGGATCAGTGCACCCAACATTATTTAAAATTTTTTTCTTATTATTGGAGATTGAAGTTGGGGTGCTTTAACACTGAGTTATATCCCCAAAACTTTTTAGTGCTATTTTGAAATTTTGCTAAGTTGTTGAGGCTGACTTTAAACTTGTGATCCTCCTGCTTCAACTGTCTAAGTTGCTGGGATTACAACTATGTGCCTCCATGCCTGGCCACATAATTTTTATTTCAATAGTTGGAAAAACATTATTTAAAAAATTTCTAACAATTACCTGAATAGCATATTCATATTTATAAAAGTAAAAAGGAACTTTTCAAGGATTCTACCCAATATTTCCAGTACTAACTGAAAGGAGGTTATTTTTTTTTTTTTAAAGAGAGAAGGACAGTGAGTGAGAGAGAGACAGAGAGAATCAATTTTTATTGAGTTTTTCACATGGCTTTCGTTGTTCTGACACTTAGTTGTGCACGTGGGTTGCTGGGGTTTGAACCCGTGTACTTGCGCATGCCAGGCAAGCACCATAACCACCGAGCCACAGCTCCAGCCCCGAGGAGGTTATTTTTAACCTACACTTTATAGAAAAGGAAACTGAGATCTGCAGAGTTAAGTGACTTGCCTATGGGTCAGTGAGTTGTCAAGCCAGGCTCTGGGTACAAGCCTCTTATACCAAAGCAAGCAAGTTCTCAGCTGGGATGGTACTCAGAACGCCAGCCGTGGCTTCACATCCACTGTTGCCTCTCTCACATGCTCACACCCTGCCCTTTCCTAATCTACCACACTGGAAACTGAGGCACAGACTATTAATTCAGTGGGGGGAAGTGGAGGGGCACCAAACTCATGGACAGAAGACAGGAAGGTAATAGAGAAAGCATAGGCAGACTTCAGTTTGTGTTTGATCTTTAGCGATGACACAGACGTTAGCCAAGTCCTCAAAGGACCTTGCATGTCTGCTTATAGCTATCCAAATATGTCAGTCTACCTAACTGAGCTGGATTTTCTAAGACCACAGGTGTTCCCATCAATCTCTGGCACAGAAAGGCTGGTAAGACTTCTGTAGTCTGCTTAAAACCACTTATAGGCCTGATTGGGCTTCAAACACAGTTACAGACCTGACTCACACTCAAGAAACTCACTCTGCTCTCAACCAAGCTGATTACTCTGCTGCTTTGGAGACAGTCAGTTGTCTGTATTTATCATTGCCAAATTGCAAATTAATTTCTTGCTTGTTCTTTGGAGGAGGCTGTCCAAATAAGGGGCCCCTGCAGGGCACAAGTGCTCAGCAAGAGCTCCTTCTGTTTGTAGGCTTTTTGTTCTTCGGGTCAGGTTTTAAAAAGCTCCGCACCCCTTGCCCCTCATCTGCGGAGGGTTGATTGTGTTCTTTCACATCCTGCTTAACCGATTTTAGAATCTTCTAAAGTCTTTGTACCTGGGAACTAACCAGTGTTACTCTTGATCTTTGAAAGCTCCTCTCAGCAGTATGTTAAAGACTATCTTTGTATTTCACTAGTGAAATGAGGCATTTGTATATTATTTGAAATAATATCATGAAGTTTTGCATTGGTTGGAATGGTCTAGTCACCACTCACCAGGCTGGTGACTCTTGCTTCTTGGTACTAGGCAGGCTTCTTTTCTGCCATGTCGTGAAACACGCCTGAATGGAGCCCCAGTGGGCGGGAGTGTTGCTTTACTTTGGGGAGGATTACATGGATGATCTCAATTCCTACATAGTCAAAGGCCAGGGGTGGGTGGGGTAGAACAACAGGCGGCAGAGAGCCAAGGAAGTAGGGATTTTAGAGGTTTGTATGAGGTGTGACTAAAAAATGGTTAACTCTAAGCTGGATAATATTTTATAGCTTAGGGAACCCACTTATATATAACATTTGATGTTCACAAAACCCTTTAGATAGGTTTTGACAGGTATTATAACCATTTATAGAGGCCAAATATGAAGTTGAGTGACTTGACCAGGTCACAGCAACATACGATAGAGGTGAAATTCCAGGTACACGGAGTCCAGACCTGGTGAATGATGTGCTTTAAAGACATTACTTTATGTGGATCCCAAAAGTGCAGTAATGGCTCAAAATTGTTTGGAAGTCCATGGGCCTAAGTTCTGGGATTTGCCTTTGCATCTAGTTTGAAAGGCTCCAAAAGAAGAATGAGGTTGTGTTGTTTACATCCAATAGGAAGAGTGAGAGACTGACTGGCTATATATTTTACCCTTAATAGTCTGAGGGTTTCAAAAGAATATTCCACTACCTCTGAGAGAAATTTTAAAAGACTTCTATTTCTCAGCACTTCAAGGCAAGTGCATGACCTTCCCTGACTTCCTGGGGCTCTCCCAGACTCCTCTGACCTTAGGTTCACAGATAAGATAAATGTGAAATCCTCTGGTAGGGTACCCTCCACCCTAAAGCCTGAAACCTGCAGTGGTTGAATTTTTTTTTTTTTTATAAACACAAGAGCAGGGGCTGGAGCAGTGGGACATGCCTGTAATCCCAGCAGTCCAGGAGGCTGAGGCAGGAGGATCACAAGTTCAAAGCTAACCTCAGCAATTTAGTGAGACTCTGTCTGAAAATAAAAAATAAAAGGACTGGGGATGTGACTCAATGGTAATGCATCCTTGGGTTCAATCCCTGGTGCCAAACATCATCATCATCATCAACAACAACAACAAGCAATTACTATAGCACAGCAATAAAAGGCAAACAATCTGATTAAAAAATGGGTAAAGGACATTTCTTCAAAGAAGGTATGCAAATGACCAAAAAGCATATGGAAAGATATTCAATATCACTAATTGTCTAGGAAATCCAAATGAAAACCACAAGGGGATACTATCCATGATGGATAGGATAGCTACTATAAAAGTAAACAAAAACTCCAGAAAATAACAAGTGTTGGTGAGGAGGAAGTGGAATCCTCCTGCATTCTTTTTGGGAATGAAAAGTGGTGTGGCCACTGTGGCTGGCAATATGTATATACTCATATAGAATGGCAGTTCCTCAAAAATTAAAAATAAAATTACCATATGAGCAACCAGTTCCACTTATGGGTGTACACAAAAGAAATGAAAGCTGGGACTTGAAGAAATATTTGTGCACACATGCTCCCAGCAGCATTTTTCACAATAGTCCAAAGCTGGAAGCAACCCAACTGTGCACTGAAGGATGACGGGTAAGCACAGTGCGTACACACACAGGTGGTAGTTCAGACTTGGCTGGACCTGGGTATTCAGATTTGTCCATCAATGGTTTTACTCTTTCCCTCCCTGGATTCCCCGCCCCCATTCACATTGGCCTCATTTTCTTCCTGTTCCAGGCTTGTATCCTACCATCCAAGAGACCTCACGGAAAAGTATTTCTGATTCCCAAGGGGTCCAGCAAAAGCCCATAGCTGAGTTTCATTATCCTGGATGAGGTGTGGGCCTATCACAGAGCCACATACTATGGCCAACAGGATCCTATTCAACCTGGAAGAGGAAGGAGATCCTAACACACACCACAGTCAGAATGAAGCTGAAGGTCATTATGCTACGTGAAACAAACCAGGCACAAGGGGGCAAATCCACTGCTTCTACTTATAAGAGGTACCTAGAGCAGTCAAATTCATAGAGACAGGAGGTGGAATGGTGGCTTCTGGGAGTTAGGGGAAGGGGAAACTCCATTTAATGAGTACAGAGTCTCAGTTTGGCAGGATGAACAGAGTTCTGGAGATGGGATGAAAAACAGTGGGAATGTACTCAGTTCCAACAAACTATACACTTAAAAATGGTAAGATGGTAAAACTGTGTTATGTATATTTTACCATAATTACAAAAAGCAGAACAATTCTCCTAATTCCATTTCGTTGAAAACAAGTTGATATATATTGAGGTTTATTCTGTGAAAAGAAGCTCACAGGATTCTGGGCCATGAGTGTCCCCCACTAAGGGCTGCCCAGAACCTCCACCACACAGAACTCGACCCCCTGCCTTGCCCAACTTGTGCCCACTCTCACCAACTGGATCTGGAAAGATTTTCTTTGAACCTGGTTGTAAGTAGGAAGGAAATGCAGGGGAAAGTGAGCAACGCAGATACTATGTGGGGGAAATTACATGAAATAGGCTCAGAAGGAGTAAAAACTAAACCCCAGGAGACATGCAAAAAAAGTCATCTTAATCAGTGTTTTAGTGTTAGAAGTGGTGGAGATGAGTCTCCCCAAATCTTAGTTCTATCAGCAGATGTCACTTAACAGTAAACACCTGCTGTGTGACCATGGACAAGTCTTTAAACTTCCCTTGGCTTAATTCACTACCTTTAATATTAATATTAATATTAATTCACTACCTTTAATATCAATACCTCAATCTATGTAAAAATGGTTATTTTTAAAAGCATCAACAGAAAGAATGCATATGAAAATGTTGTAAAACTAGTCTAAAAGAGATAACTATATATGTTTGAGTTTCACTGGCACACGCCTATAATCTCAGCTACGCAGAAGGCTGAGGCAGAAGGACTGCTAGTTCAAGGTCAGCTTCAGTAATTAGCAAGATCCTAAATAATTCAGCAAGACCCTGTCTTGAAATAAAAAGGGCTGGGGATGTAGTTGAGTGGTAAAGTGCTCCTAGGTTCAATCTCCAATATAGAATAAATTAATTAATTTAGATAGGAATTTTTTGTAGGTTCTAACTAGAACCTGCAAGAACCCAAATCCTTCTTCTCTGGACTTTGTAAAGTCACAGGTAACGCATATAGCGTGTAGCTCAGACGGGTTCAATACCTGGTAGCTGGGATGATTCCCTGTGTGTGTGGCCTTGACTCACGGTCCTTTCCAGGGGCTGGCAGGAGGAGGGGAGCCTGGGGTGGTAGGAGACGGAGCCCTGTACAGTTTTTGATTCCACCTGTCTGGCATGCACCCCTGTCTTCTTGTGTAAGGGCATCCCTACATTTCCTGAGGTCATTTGCTATTCCTGGCTCAGTCTATGTGGTTCAGGTGTGGTGCCCCTGTCCCCTCCCTGTGTGGTCTGCAACACTGGGTCATTCAGCCCCTTTCCTCCCCTTTCCCTTGGCCATGGTAAAGGGTTCTGTGATAGACCTTGTCAGGGATAATGAAACAGCTCTGGGGCTTTGGCTGGACCCCTTGGAAAGCAGAAATACTTTTCTGTGAGGTTGCTTGGATGGTAGGATATAAGCCTGGAACAGGAAGAAAACGAGGCCAATGTGGATGGAAAAAAATCCAGGAGTCAGAGAGAGTAAAGCTATTGATGGACAAATCTGAATACCTAGATCCAACCAAGTCTGACTTCTACTGGGCATTTTAGTTATTTAAGTCAGTAGACCCCCTCCCTGTGCCATCCCACTGCTTTTCTGGCTAGTTTGAGTTGAATCTCTGCCATTCATAATGGAAAGGTTGATTAATGTAATTAGGAAAAGAACAGACTCTGAATTTACCCCTGAACCTCAATGACATCCCCTATTTTTCTTCTAGAGTGATCCCCGTAATGGTAGCTCACCCTGCGTCCGAATTCTTGACCTTGCTTCACTTCGCGAGGGTAGCCGTCAATCAAGAAGCCCCGGGTGATGCTGAGGCTGGCCACCATGGCCTCCTTCAGGAGCTCTAGAACGATGCCCTGGAGCAGGAGGAGAGGGGTCAGACCTGAGCTGAACAGCACTAGGATTATCAGTCTCCTTCAGTCATCCTACTGAGGAGGGAGGAAGGTTCAGATGAGATTAGCAGAAGACAGCAATACCTCATATTTTATCACTTCTAAATCTTATCCACCCCAAACATTTTAATGGTGATTAAATTGGCAGATATTTTAAACTTAAAATCAATATTCTGGGTTACAGCGTAAAAATTGTTAAAATTTTTGTTTTGTTTTTCTTACTGGTTATATTTGACTGGGGGGGGGTCTTAAATAATAGCATCTTAATTACATGAAATATGGTAGCCCGACTTCAAATGGTAACACTCCATGAATTAGGCATCATGGTAGTTTAAAACTAGGCAAAATGTAGAATTAAATATATTTCATTGTTAATTTCTTCCAGTAAATATTTTATAAAACTTGACATGCACCAACTTGAAAAATATTTTTTCTTTTTTATTCAGAAATGTATTTGTTGAACAATCAAATAAGCTTCTAATGAAATAATATGATATATATATAAATTCTGAAAATTGGATTTACCCCCAAGAGTGAAAAAGATTTTTAGTGGATGTGATGTAGTGTTTTCTAGTGACATCATTTTCCCCATTAAAAATCTGTGTTTAACAAGTGCTTATGGGTAACAAGGGAGGAGAGAACCTGTTAGTCTGGGAATGAGTTCAGGAAAAAATGCACTCAACTTGTGTTTTGAGGAAACAGAGGCATTCCCTGCTGCCTGGTCTTTGGTAGGGTGTGGGGAACACAGTCATCTGAGTGCAGTCAGGATCCTCCCCAGATAATTGTAAATTAGCTTCTCATGAAGTTTATAGTCCAATGAGGAAGACAGACAACAAATACATGATATTAAAGATAATTGCTAGGTACAAATTAAAGCAGGGCAAATAGAAAAGCATGTGGGAGATCTATTTTAGATGGGGAAGACCTCTTGGATAGGCTGTGATATTTAAGCAGAGATCTGGATGAACCAAAGCAGGAAACTATGTGAATATGTGCAGGAGGAGCACTGGGACTGAGGAAATAGTCAGTGCAAAGGCCCTGAGGCAGCCTGAGCTATGGGAGGAAAATCCAGGCCAGTGGCTGGGTGGGAGCCGGAAAGGTAAGGGGGTGGGGAATAACTGTGGAGACCAGCTGGAGGCAGGGCCATGGGCAGGGCTCTGGATTTCATTCTAAGTACTGTGGGGAGCCCATGGAAGGTTCTGAGGAAGGGAACAGCACAATTTGATAATCATTTTAAAGAAATCACTGGTTGCTGTGGAAAGAACAGATGGTGGGGAAAGAGTGGGTGGGTGCAAGGGGCTCAGCCACAAGGCAGCTCGCTGCAAGGACCTGCTTTCCTTTCATGAGGACCATGCTGGCATCCGGGTGCGAAAGATTGCAGCTGACTGAGGAGGATGTGGAAAACTTCATTAAATAGGGGCTGTACTGTGTAAGCCCAAGGCACACAGCTCAGCAAGGAACCTAGTATGCAAGTTCTTGAATGAATAAATGTTTTTTGATACCTAAGGCATCTGGTTTCTCCGAGATGAATGGCAATTTGAAATGAAAAAAAAATATAGAAAAAAGGGACATCCTTACTTAAATTCTACAAGGAAGGCACCAAATTTCTTTCTTTTTTTTTTTTTTTTGTTA
>PVKS010016924.1:0-43062 GCA_004027875.1 Aplodontia rufa
CTTTAGTTTTTCACATGGCTTTAGTTGCTCCAACACTCAGCTGTGTACCTGGTGCTGGGGTTTGAACCCGGGTCCTCATGCTTGCCAGGCAAGCGCCTAAACCACTGAGCCACCACTCCAGCCCCTAGCTATGTGATCTTGAATAAAACACTGAGTTTCTCCAGAGCTTATCTTTAATAAAACAGGAATAACGATAATAACTCATAGGGCTATTTTGAGCATGCACACAAAACAGATTTTAGCAGATAAATGTTAAGAAAATGTGAGCTATTACTATTGTTAATATGACATAACGGTAACACATACACATCAGGCAAGACATTGTCACACACTGAACCTCAACCCAGACTCCCTGGGTTTCTCACTGATGACTGAACGATGGTGCATTGCTTGGTGGCTTCCAGTAGTTTTTCTCTTCACTTTTCTGGAACTCTGACCTGAGGGTGACCTACAAGATACATGAAATTCTTTTTTTTCCCACAAGATAAAGATGATGTTTAAACAGGCATCTGTTTGAACAACAATCAGGGTTTCTCTTTTTCCTCAAAGAATTAAGGCTGTGAACAGTAAAGGCATTGTAAAAAGTCCATACTCTATTTTGAAAGGATGTGTGGGCACATGTACATGCCCCACTTCACTCCCTGTCAGAGAAGGGGAGCCAGAAATTTTTGAGAAATTAGTAATGGAAAAGGGTTGGGGAACTGGTTACCTGAGGGCTCTTTGTTCATCTGTATTATCAGGAACTGCTTCTTTTCCCTTTTCTCCTTTTCGAAGACTGTTAAGAAGGAGCCTGAGGGTGGAAGGTGGATGAACCATGGTCTTGGAGAAAAGTAAGTAGGTTCTCTACTCCTTATGGAGGAAGTAGGAATAGCAGAGATCAACTAAGAATGAAGAAGGAAAGGGACAAATTAAAGGTAAATAACCAAGAATAAAAGTAAATACCTTACATGTTCAAAGAAAAAAAGTGATGAGAAGGGAGAGGGACAAGGAAAGAAAGTGAAAAGCAGAGGTTGGTTAGGTATAGGGTAAGAAGGGAAACCAAGCAACCAACAAGGAAATGACTCCCACATTAAGGTTAACCAGGAGAGACCTAAGGCATGAATGTGAAAGGGTAGAAGAGTCAGCTTTCCCATTTCATTTGCTCAGGATATGGATAAGACTGCCATCTTCTGGTGTCGTTTGTCAAGTTGCTCTCATTCTTGATGTTCTCCATTCTCTTTTATCCTCAAGAGAGCCCCACATTGTTTCCTTTCATTTTTGGGCTCTCAATCATTTCATTTCCCCTGACTCAGATATATTTCCCCAAAGCTGTCTCAGAACATTCATGCTGGAAGTCTTTGCAGGCAAAAGTAAAAAGCAAAGGACAGAGAGGATGTGTTGTGGTTTGGAAGAGGCTTCAGGGTGGTTGTAGAATGCTTACTGGGCTTTGGAACATCTATGCCCCAAACTGGAGGACCATCCTTGGTCCCAACCACACACTCAGGGTTCAGTGTGTCCTGAACTGTAGCAAAAGGTTGGAGAATGTGGCTTCTAATCTACACTAGGCAACACAGATGATAAAATGTCAAACAAAACGGAGTCTTAAGTGATAATCTACACCAAATACAATCCTAAGAGAGGCTCAAAGAAGTGAAGTAACTTGCTCAAAGTGTACAGCTAATCAGTGACTTCCTTTTCTGAAGCAGAAGGAATAAATCAGAATATTGATTTTCCTGATTTACAGTTCCTTGACAGCAGTCCATAAAGTGCTTAGAGGTTATTAGAAGGCACCCAGAAAGATAAGGCTGGCATTTTCTGGAGTATACCAACACTTTAGGCGCCCCATTATTTGGCTACCAGGTCAGGCTTGGAGTTGGTTTTGCTTCCATTATAATTACTAACTTGCCTGGAGGCTGGAGAAAGGAGTTCTACTGCTTGCCATTACTCCCCAGCCAATACGTGAAGACTTAAGGGAGGAACTGTTGGGTGACAAGGGAATCTTGTCATAATGCCAGGGTTCAGGGAGCAATGGCCAAGTTCCTGGAATTAAGCAAGGCAATTATGGCTAAGATAAAGCTAGGATGGGCAGGATGGAGAGACCAGAGGTGGCAAAGGCCAGAAACCAGGAATAAGCCAGCAATCCGTTGATTTCAAATGGGGTGGATTACTTCACACTCGGTACCTCCTCAATCCATAACAGGGATTGAGTGCCTAGGCCTGCAGAACCAACTCATTTTCTCTCTTTGAAGAGGCTACCACCATCCCCATTCTTTTGCTTCTTCTAATCCTTCCAGCGCCCTTTCCGGTTCTCTTTCTTCTATGCCACTTTCTTCTTTCCACTCACACCCAGCCAGCATTTTCCACCCCAAGTTCCCCAACCCTCGTTAATTTCTCCCACCTTCCTCGCCCTCCTCCACCTGACTAAGACAGCGCCCTGCCAATCTAGGTTTCTCCCTCTCCTCCCACCACACAAGCTTTCCCCCGAACCCCGGGTGTGTTTTTTTTCCGCCATGGGCTGCAGGCGCCTTGTCTTAGATAAAGTGGATCCAGCCCTGGGGCTCAGGGGCTCCAGCACTCCCTGGGTGCTCGGGCCCTCGTAAAGCATAGTCACGACCGCCGTTGTTGTCCCAGAATTCGTGACCGGTCACACGGTAGCGCAGGGCGAAGAGTAGGGCACCCCCAATGGGCGGTGCAGGAAGGCGGAAGGCGAAACGATCCGCGCGCGGCGGAGGCGGGGCCGGGCCGGCGTAGGCGGCGGGCGCTTCTCTCTGGCTTCTCCAGCCGTCGGCGCTCCAGCGCACGCTAACGCGCTTCTCGTAGGCCAGGTCCAGCACGCGCGCGCTCCCGGCCACGCCCAGCGGGCCCGCCTCGGCGCGTTCCAGGCAGATGCGCTGCGCCTGCAAGCGGGCGGCGAAGCCGGGCTCGCTGGCTGGCTCCAAGGCAGCGCGCGCCTCCTAGGGGAAAAAGGGACAAGGAGGGAGTCCGGGGCGGGAAATAGTAAGAGACAGGGGCGGGATCAGAGCAAGACACTGGACCAATCAGAGGCTGACGCGACGTCCGGTACGGCTGCTTAAGCTTGGCCTAGAGTTACTAGTGAATGGATTTAAAAGGGATGTGCAGGCGCAAGCCCAATGTTGGGATGGATGGGTATTCCTTACAAATCCACTCCCAGACGCCCGCCGCGGCCGACTGGGAGAGATCCCGGGGAGGGGGCGTGCCCCGGCCGCCTACCTGGAGGCTGCGGGCACGCGGTTGGCAAGGTGCGAAGTGGCGGAGGGCGTCTCTTTGCAGCTGGACCTGCACGTAGCGGGGTACCCGGGGCAGCTCTCCGGGGCGGAAGCGGCGCACCGCTGCCAGCTCTAGCCCCAGCGCGTCAGCGAAACGCACTCTCTTGCGGGTGTCCGGGCTTCGGCTGCGAGGAACCCGGGCTCCTCCGCCTCCTGCGGGTGCGGAACGGGCCCGGCGACCCCGACTCGGAGCTTGAGCTAGGGACCGAGCCCCCAGGCGCGTCCCGCCCTCTCCTGGCTCCGCCTCCGCCTCCTCCTCTAGGCTGGGCCGCTGGCTGCGGTAGTAGGCGCGCTCGGTCAGCGCAGCTATAAAGCTCAGGTTGCGGGGTATGTCGGTGCGGGGGGGCCGCTCGCGGGACATGTTATCCCCCGCCCTAGCGGGGGCACCCCCAGGACGGCCCCAGGGTTCTCTCCCTGCGTCCGCACAGAACTCGCCGGGCCCGCTTCTGTAACCCCTAGCGGTTGCGTACTCTCCTTGCTGTCACCTCCAGGATCCTCCCGCTGCTCTGCATGGTCTCCGTAAACACCTTTCCCTCCCTCTGACCGTCAGCTCCCAGGGTCTTGGACTATCACATCCTGCCTCCTATGAGCTGTCTGCTCTGAGCGTGCGCTCAACGGCGCTCACCCTTCGGTTCCGCGGGCCTCTCAGTCCTGGCCTCCGCCCCCAGCCCTCTGACAGGTGGCTCGGTATCAGTCTTTGCTACTGCACCAGGGGGCGGGGACTCCGTTGTTTTGATCCCAAGTGAAGCCACTCAGCTTTTTTTTTTTTTTTTTTAAATAACATCCTCAACCGTTCTGGCACTTAAAGAGTTAACGCAGCAAGGAAACCTTTCACTGTCTTCAAGGTTACACACACACACACACACACACACACACACACACACACACAGTGTGGGACTGTTTTTTCAGGGCTCAATGTTTTCTTGTTTTTTTTTTAAACCTAAGCCCAGGTGTGGGAGGGGGTTAACAGTGGGTGCAGAGGAGGGAAGATCATGAATACTAGTTAGAGTTTCAAATAGAAGGTGAGATATTTCACTCAAAAGGGTGGATGGCTGACCACCGTCCATTGGAAAGAGTCTGGAACTGAGTAGTGGGATAATCTAGCCCCTAGACCCAGGTCTAGTTCTGTGTGACCTTGAGCAAGGCACAACTTCTGTGGACCTCCGTTTCCTCACCTGTGGAAAAACTGGCTTAAAGTTCTGATATTCTGTCTGTCTATTTCTCTACCTTACCCCTTTCCCCAGCACTAGGGATTTAACCCAGGGGTGCTTTACTGCTGAGCCTACATCCCCAGCCCTTTTTATTATTATTATTATTATTATTATTATTATTATTATTATTTTTGAGATAGGGTCTCACTAAGTTGCTGAGGGCCTCCCTAAGTTACTGAGGCTGGCCTCCAACCTGTAATCCTCCTGTCTCAGCCTGTGAAGTCAGGTGTGCACCACCACACCCAGCTTAGACTTTTGATCTCTAACCCAACTGTAAACTCTTTGAGGGGACAAGAGCAGTGTCTGATTCATGATCAGTTTTAGTACACATCAAGTCTTCACATTATTGAATGAGCACAAAATAACTCTCTTGGAGTTGGGACTGTGGGGTTCTAGTTCCAGTAGGAGCTCACTGGACTGAAGGACACAGAGTTGGCTTTTTTCCCATCCTTTTTTTCTTGCCTATATTAGTGAAAAAGACATGTGAAGTGTTTTTTTAGTTTTTTCCTAACATCTCTATTGCTCATATATATATATGTGTGTGTATGTGTATATAAAATCTCTATGGATATATATATATATATAAAATCACAATGGTCTCGGTACTGTTGTAAGAGTTTTACAAATATTAACTCATGAAACAGTCATCAGAGGAGTAGAGAGTACTATTATGCTTTTTTTTTTTGGTACCAGGGATTGAACCCAGGGGCGCTTAACCACTGAGCCATATCCCCAGCCCTTTTTTATATTTTATTTCAGGACAGGGTCTTGCTAAGTTGCTCAGGGCCTCGCTAAGTTGCTAAGACTGGCTTTGAACTTGCAATCCCTCCTCAATCTTCGAAGTTTCTGGGATTACAGGGGTGCACCACTGTGCCTGGCCTATTATGACCATTTTACAGATGAGTACATTGTGGAATAAGAGAGGGGAACTTTGCCCAGGGAAACATAGTTAATAATTAGGGAGCTAGACTTGGAACTTCAGCAGTCAATCTCTAGAGTTCACTCTCATCCATTTGGTGATACAAAATTAAAATATTTAATGATAATGTCAACATCTTCAGAATATTGGAGTAGAACCCTCCTCCTCCTTTTTCTCCTTCTTCTTTAGAGAAAGAGACAGAATCAATTTTATTCATTTTTCTGTCTGGCCTTTGTTTCTCTGACATGGTGCTGGGGTTTGAACCTGGGTCCTTGCACATGCCAGACAAGCGCTTTCACCACTGAGCCACTGCTCTAGCCCTGCTCAGTGTTTTTTTAAACAGTTGAATCTTAAAACTGCTCTGTCTTTCTTAAACTGTTCAGGTGTTCTTAACTGCTCAGGCATGCATCACTGTGTCCTGCTCAGTCTTTTCTCTCTCTTTCTCTCTCTCTCTCTCTCTTTCTTTCTGTAAGAGAGAATAGTTTTATTTTTTCATGTGGCTTTCGTTGCTACAACACTTTGTTGCGTACATGATGCTGAGGTTTGAACCCACGTCCTTGCGCATGGCAGGTAAGCGTCATAACCGCTGAGCCACTGCTCCAGTCTTTCTTAAACAGCTACTGTAGCAATCTTCAGATGTCTGGCTGGGACTGTTCAATAACTGGCCAGAGGGTCAATTGATTTATTCAGTCAATATTTACTGAGGACCTATTTGGCCATGAGGACACAAAAGTGAATAAAACTCAGTAGTTCTAGTTCTTAAGGAGCTTACAAGTAAAAGAGCAGACAGAAATACATTTGGATTGTCTAAGAAATTTACTTGAAATTAGAAACTGATGCATTTATTACAAGTAAATGTCTTAAAAGAAATCAGGATTGCAAATAGAGGTCTTAACTAGGTTAGTCTTTAAAGAAGTGGACAACTTTCCTGGTGGTAGTTAGAATGATCATTCCAAGAGCAAAGAAGAAATAAGCATATTTGAAAGAAAAAATTATAAAGGGATGGAATGGGCTGTACATTCAGAATGGAGTAGAGAATTGTGGAGCCAGGCATTGTAGAGTTCACTTCCTATCTTAGCTACTTGGGTGATTGAAACAGAAAGATTGCAAGTTTGAGTCTAGCCTCCACAACTTAGCAAGACCCCTGTCTCAAAATAAAATAAAAAGGACTGGGGATATAGCTCAGTGGTAAAGAGCCCCTGGATTCAATCCTCAGTATAAATAAATAAATAAATACGGAAAAAAATTAAGTGTGGTCTTGTAAATGGTGTGGATTCTTACTACAAGAATAACATTAACTACTTGGAAGGTAAGAGGTGATCTTGAGTGATGTTGAGGCAATACAATGTCAAAGTTAACAGATTTTGTTTGAGCCCCAGTTTCTTTCCTTATTAGTATATGGCTTAGGGCAAATTACTTATGCTTTCAAAGCTTCAATTTCCTCTTCCACAGAAAGGATAAGACAGCATAAGAATTGGTGTAAGGATAATTTTTATTTTATTTTATTTTATTTTATTGTGGTTCTGGGCATTGAACCTAGAACCTTGCACAAGCACTATACCTTGGAGCTATGTCCCCAGCCCCTTTTATTTTTTATTTTGAGATAGGGTCTTGCTAAATTGCTTGGGCTGGCTCTTGAATTTACAACTTCTACCTCAGCCTTCCAAATAGCTGGGATCACAAGAATGTGCCACCAGGTTATAGTAAACTATTATACATGTAAAAAAAAAAACACTTAGCACCTAATAAACCTTTACAATGTGTTAGTTACTATTATTGTTACAGAGAAGATTTTTCTTCTTTAGTGACCATAAGGATAGGTAAGAGCATCAAGGATTAAATTGGAGGTAGAAGCAAAGGGAGCGAACAAGAAAGAACCAAAGGAAAGGAAAATTACTTTGCCTTTTTTTGGCCTTTGGCTATTGCTCTCTCCAAATGGAGTTGTGGAATTGCCAGCTCCGAGAGCCCTGAGTGGCCTGGTCAGAGTATCTGTGGGTTCCCTCATGTAGCTCAGTTGCGGTGAAACTGTTTCATACCTTATGAACTACCCTATATAAATACATTGCCATGTATAAATAATAGCATTGGCAACCTACAGTGAGGGAGGTGGAATTGGGCAGGTGTGTGTATGGCTAAGAACTTGTATTTGATTACTCTGTACATCTTTATTGTTTTTTTTCATAAGAATGAATTCATGTGTTGAGTTAAAAAAATTAAAAGGAAATCAATCTGATTACAAAAGAATATGAAGAAAAGTATCTTCAGAAACTGCTTAAGATCCAAGTCCTGACTCCCTGATGTCTGGTTAAAGCCCTGGCCCAGAAAGAGACCACTGTATTAAAGGCCTTGGGGAAAAGAGTACTGGAAAGGTTTGGTATCCTTGGTGGTGTCTGCTAGTCTCACAAGAACAAGGCACCTGGCAGGCAGTTTCCACTATAACAGGAACTGCTCCTCTTTTGCAGGCACACAATCCAGGGCTAGAAAAGTTCAACAAGTGCATGGAATATCACAGACCTTCTAGAAATACTGAATTTGCTCCAAGATGTTCTGAGGCCCAGCGTGTTTCTCTGGGCAACCTTGAGGCTCAGCAGCCCAGCCCAACCCAGCCCATGGTGTCCTCTTCATCCAGCTCTTTGCCTTCAACAGACTTCTCTTTCAGAGTTGTGGCCTTTCCAGGCCTGCGTGCCAGCCCCGCCCCTCTCTCTGGACGCATCTCTGGGCCCCATCATCACCCGGCGCCAGGCCCTCCCTCCTGCCCCCCTTTCTCCTCCCTCCTTCTCCCCTCCATTCCTCCCTCCCTCCCTCCCTCCCAGCTCCTGCACCAGGAAACGGCCCGGATCCCAGCAGCGGCCTGACCCGTGAGATCCCTAACCTGGCAGGCGGGCGGGCGGGGTTGGAGACCGGTTGAAGGTGGGGGTAAGGCAGGAGCTGGGCTTTTGGGCTGCAGTGGGGGGAACCGAGGGCAGAGATGGTTTAAGCAGGAAGTCTTTAGCCCTGGGTTTCCCGGGAGGACAGTCATTAAACATGGATTCGGCCACACAGCTGGTAGAATGTTGGGGGCAGGGACCCGGTCTCAGGAACTGCAACCCCAGCCCTTCTCATGCCAGACCCTGATCCCTGGCCTTCCCCACGTATTTCTGATCTCTCTGCCCCATTTCCAGGGCTCCAGGCTGGCCGGGAGAATGAAAGGCCCCAGCTGGGGGCTCCTTGCCACCAGCGCTGGGTCCTAAGAGCTGCCATCCAGGCTGGGTGAGTGTCCTCTTCTTTTCTCTGTCCCAGCACTCCTGGCTTCTCCCATCTTTCTTCAGCCCCTGTCTCCTCCTATCTTGTGCCTCTGCCAACATTTTCACATCTTGTTTCTAGGGAGGTCCTAAACCCTTTCCTGTAGCCAAAAAGGTGTGTACTATGTTGGGGGTGGGGAGGTGAGGGGAGTAGTAAGGTGTCATAGAGCTGCTATTATCTTATTATGCAAAGAATTTAAAGTATTTTACAAATAAAAATTCCTTGTTTTTCATTTAATTTGGCATATAACAAATTTAGCAGCCAGCTCCTCATGCCCTTGCCCTACATTCGACTCAAATCCCTTGTTCTTGCTCTTTCGTGCCCAGGGGTCTCTGATCATCCCCACCCCACACCCTCACCTCATCTCCCTGAATTGGCCAAATCAGAAATGCCCCTTCAGGGCCTCTGTCCATATATTTCATATTCATGCCAGTCTTTCATCCTTGCCCCTTACAGCCACCCGGATGGCGACCCCAGCCTCGACCCCAGATACACGGGCTCTGGTGGCTGACTTTGTAGGCTATAAGCTGAGACAGAAAGGTTATGTCTGTGGAGCTGGCCCTGGGGAGGGCCCGGCAGCTGACCCACTGCACCAAGCCATGCGGGCAGCTGGAGATGAGTTTGAGACCCGCTTCCGGCGTACCTTCTCCGATCTGGCAGCTCAGCTGCATGTGACCCCGGGTTCAGCTCAGCAACGTTTCACCCAGGTCTCTGATGAACTTTTTCAAGGTGGTCCCAACTGGGGCCGTCTTGTGGCCTTCTTTGTCTTTGGGGCTGCCCTGTGTGCCGAGAGTGTCAACAAAGAGATGGAGCCACTGGTGGGACAAGTGCAGGAGTGGATGGTGGCCTACCTGGAGACACGCCTGGCTGACTGGATCCACAGCAGTGGGGGCTGGGTAAGAAGCTTCTCAAATGCTGCTCTGCACATCCCTCCACAAAGCTGTTCTCCGGGGGAAGATGGGAGCTCTGATTGGAGGCTGGGGCAGCTGTGCTGGGAAGGAGGCATGGGGCTGAATTCCCGTGTTTAGGTGGAGTCAGACTGAGGTGCCCTCACTGTGAGCATCACACTGGACATGTACTCCAGGGCTGCCATATAGTAATCACTGCATGGGCTCATGGTCCCAGGCAGAGAACGGAATACACAGTACCCAAGGAGTGCCTGCAAGGAAAAGGTGTTACACCCTGAGTATATGACATGAGAGGTGGGGAGAATCAGGGATGGGTGGTGGTCAGGCAAACCTGGGCAAAGGATGCCAGTTCCTAGCAGAATTTTTTGCCAAGGAAAGGAAGGGGTTCACTTGAGGCAATGAGTGTAAGGGAGCCAGGCACTCCAGCAGAGGGGCTGCACATGGGGCGGGGGTCAAAAGGCTTGCAGTCAGTAGAGCTTTGGCTGGAGAGGAGCTAGGCGTGGGGTAGTGCTCGCAGTGGATGGAACTGGAACTCTTCCTCTCCTCTTCTCTCCACTCTTTCCTCTCCTGATATCCCTTTCTCCTTCTTTCTCTCCTACTTCCCTTCTCTCCCACAGGCGGAGTTCACAGCTCTATACGGGGACGGGGCCCTGGAGGAGGCGCGGCGTCTGCGGGAGGGGAACTGGGCATCAGTGAGGACAGTGCTGACGGGGGCCGTGGCACTAGGGGCCCTGGTAACTGTAGGGGCCTTTTTTGCTAGCAAGTGAGAAAGTTCAGGGCCAGGTGGGGCTAGGTGTGGCTGGGGATCAGGAGAGCAGGAACAGAACAAGAAGTAAGGGGCTAGGTGTGGCTGGGGATCAGGAGAGCAGGAACAGAACAAGAAGTAAGGTGAATGGTTTGGGCATGGAAGGGTAAGGGAAAGGTAGCACGTGAGGGAGCCAGATGTGCCAGGCAGGTGGTTGGAAGAGTGAGCTAGAGTCATTGGATCATGTTTTCGGAAAGTCAGGGTGCCAGGAGTTGGAGTCATTCCAGGCTTTGTGGGGAGGTGGGAGGGATCATGCCTACTGATATGGGCACATGAAACCTGGAGATTGGTTTGCAGCCCTGAGGAAGGTGGACTTGCATAAGGAGTTGTGTCTCCCCTGGATGAATCGGGGGTTTGGGGAACTAGAAGGCATATCCCTTTGGAATGGAAACTTGGGGTTCTCAGGTGATTGGCTATGGCTGTGGGCTGCTTGGACACGAGTGTGCATGTGCACGTGAGCTCGTGTGCATGCTGGGCTGTTTGTCTATTCTAGAGGTGGTTCAGATTCTTCAAGGAGAAAACATTCCCTTTTGCAGTGGCAAGAACAAGGGACAGTTCTCTGCCCCACCACCACACCCCTCCTTTCCCTTCCCTTTGTCCTGATGCCTCAAGGCTGAGGGAGAAACACTGTATCCAGACGGAGGGCTCTGGCACTTCTCTGCAAAAAGTCTTGGCAGGGCTTTGGAGAGAAAGCAGTTCTGCAGCTGGCCTTGTTCATTCATCACCCCCTTCCCTGTGCATCATGCACTTGCTGCTGCCTCCTGGGCTCTGACAGTGCAGGTCTGTGGAGCCTGGGCAGGTGGAGGCTGCTTCTTTGGTAGCTGGATCTACCTGCCACCCTCTACTCTCACTGGGGCACAATGGTGGTTTTAAAGGGTTCCCTAGCCCAAACCTTTGTACCCAAACTGAAACTCTAAATTGGGGCTTTAATTTTCCTTTTGAGGGTGAAGACATAAATGCTGATCTAGAATACAGTCTGGGTTCCACACTATCAATGAGACTGTTGATGCCTTGAGAGGACCATTCCAACTTGAGCCCTATTGGTGTGAGGGTGATAGGTACTCCACGACTGGCCTATTCTGTGTGGTGGGCTTTGGTGCTGCTTTATCAGGGGCCAGGTGTATGGGTTCCAGAGTACCTATCACAATCTAGAAGCATTTGTATTTCATTGAAAAGCCACACTGTTTGCATGGGTGTTATTTGTCTGTACCTCAATCCGAGGATGCTAACTTTAGAACTCACAATCTTCTAGAACAGATTCAGGCTATAGCTTTTTTCTTTTGAGGGAGAAATGATTCGCTCCAAATGCATGCCCTGAGCCAGACCTCACTGCTGCACTTTCCAAGGTGCTAATATTTGCTGCTCTCCAATGCTGACTTCATTCGCAGTGCTCTAGAACCCTACCTGTGATCCTGAGCACTGATCAGCTTAGCTAGACATGGTTGACTCTTGTAGATTTTAACTTGGTCCCAGAATGTGTCAACATAGCTGTTCTCGCTAGAATGTGGGACCAAATTGGCCTCAGGTGTTTAGTCCAGACTTTTGTTTTTGAGAGAGGGCTGCACTTTTTAATGGTATCTATGGGGGAGGCGGTAGACTGCATGTACCACTTGGTCTGTTGTGAGTACGCTGATACCAGAAACTCAGAGCTGGTCTGTGGCAGGCAGTTGGGGTGGGGGGTCTCTGACTTGCTCAGGACAAATTAGGCCAGTGGTTTTCAAACTGCTTGGCAGAGCCCCAAAGTATCCTAGGGGTTGCCTCAGGAGTCCTTGAGGGAGAGGAAGGGGGGGGGCTGGGCAGGCTGGGCAACTTGCCCTCAAACTGAATAGCTCCCTTTGTAGCTGTCTTACTTATCGGGGTTCAGGGTAAGATTTTATCTGCATTGAGTTTTGCTGCTGAAAAAAAAAAGTTGGAAAACCACTGACTAGACCTTCAGCTCCAAATTGGAGCCTGTGCTCCCCCAGGTTTGGGACAGACTTCACTCTACCCTCTACCACAGGTTACCTATCTGTGTTAGCATTCCTGGGGGCCTTTAGGAAACGGGGGCTGTGGGAATCATAGTCAGGTTACCAATGTGCCCTGCCTTCACACCTGGGTGGAAGGAGAGGCTTTTTCTTCTGAAAGGGTAAAGGGCTTTGTCTGGATTCCCAGAAGCATAGCTTGGATGGGATCACAGTGGGCAGTTTAGACCTGTCCTGCCCTTCTTAGTTTGAGGGGCAGTGAAAACCCCAGAGACTCTTCTGTCAGGGAAAACTAGGGACTCTCTTCTAGAGCCATATAGTTCCTTGGGATTAGCTCTTGGCCAAGAAGGCTGAGTATGGCTCCCAATTTTTAAATTCATTTCATTTTTTTAATTAAAAAATTCTTTTAAAGAGAGAGAAAAGAGAATCAATTTTATTTTAGTTTTTTTCATTTGACTTTCTTTGCTCTGACACTTCATTATGTATGTGGTGCTGCATCACTATGCATGCAAGGCAAGCACCAAAACTGCTGAGCCACCACTCCAGCCCCTCATTTTTTTTAAAATGAGGTAAATAAATGTAATTGTCATTTTTCAAAGATTAAATAGGTAGAGAGGGTGTTTCTTGCTCTCCAGAGCCCAAAGGGACAAATAGGGATTTTGCTTAGGCCAAGGAAGGAGTGGAAGTAGGGCAACTGGGTCCTGCGATTATTAATCCTACTCCCCATTTATTGTAGGGCATACATATACTATTTTACTTTTTTAAAGCATAAAACGGCAGGAGAACAGATTTGGTTAGTTTAGAAGAGAAGAAAAAGCTCTATAAATATAAATATATATTCCTGTATTTTTATTTAATAATTTATAAATACCAAGTTCATTTGACTTTTATTTTTGTGTAATATGTAATGGTCGTATTAAAAAATAAATAAAGCCCAGAAGTTTAATGAGAAGGACTGAACAGGGTTTTGTGACTTTATACTATTATAGCCTGGGGTCAGAACATTCCTTGATCTAATCATCTCTTCTCTTCATGATATTGAGAAGGGCAAGAATTAGAGTTATAGGGATTTGGGAAAGTGTTGAGATTAAAAAAAAAATCAGATTGTTTTCACCATATTTCTCATCTCCCTCCCACCCTGGTCAAAAACCCAAAGCCATCTGTGCCAACCCAAGCCTCAAGAGGGTGTAGGTATGTGGTACTTTGGGACTGCCACAAACAAAAGACAAAAATAAAAAAAACCTACCAAAAATCTTTGTGCAAAATCAACTCCCCAGTTTCGGTTTGGCCTCTAATCAGAAGTGTGTGATAATGAGCATTTCTCACAGATGCTTACTTCAGGCTTCGTATATGTCTGGCAGAAATGGAGCCCCTGCTTCCTTGCCTAGTACCCAGAGATATTTGGTTTCAGCCATTTTAATGTGAACTGCTAAATTGGATGGAATCTCCAGGATTATTCAGTCTATCCCCCTGTACATCTAGTTTAGGACCACATCAAAATCATTTCTGACAAGAACAGTGATTCTAATTTTAAATTTCAGGTAGAAATTTCTAATCTTTCTATAACCCAGTGCAATAAATTGGTATTTGGGTTTATGTGTTAAATTGTGAGAAAATTAATTGCTTAGAGGAATCGGGGTTGCCTTTCTATTCTCTCCTTATAGGAAAATCTACAAAAGAAGTTATAGTAAAATTAGAGAGTAGCTTGGTGAACACCCACTAGGAAAAAGGGAATCACATATTTTTAATAGTTAATATCATCAGGTCTGATAGCTAGTGCTTTTATCTCCACTGCAGTGTAACTGATTTGTATTTATCTAGTTCTATAAAACATTTGAAACATTTTACTCTAATATATAAAAAAAGAGAAAATAAAGATTATTCTTAAGTATGGGTAAAGGAAAATTTGAAATATTACAGTAAATTAAAGCAAAAGGAAAAGCATTCTATAAGTAATATTCCCAAATATAAAAGCCAGGCTACGAATTTGACTCTAGTTTGGTTGCCAAAGCATCTGGAGAACACAATGAGGTTCAAGTACCTTTTAGGATTTATAAAACCCTATCAGTTACTCAAGAAGGGTAAAAACTATTGTGGCTTTTCTGAGAATACACTTGGTGATATGGTTAACACCATTCTCTATTACATTTAACATCATATTTGCTATATTATTGTTTTCCTGTAGAAACACAAATGGGGATTTATAATCTTGTTCTATCAGCTTCATCACAATTTAGCTCAAATATGCTGCTTTCAGATGATCTGATTTAGTTCGGGCTAAAATTAGACTATCCAAAAGACAGATGGATTGTTTTTCTTTCAGACAGTTCTCCATAAGTGCTATTTAAAGTCAAGAAACATTCAGTTACAATTTCTAACAAATGGCTGGACTGTAGATATTCAGGTATCACTTTATAGTAGGTCCTTTGAAAATTTAAAAAACTGCCTCAAATGTGGATATAGAAGATATAAATAAGTTAACTATTTTAAAATTCAACCAGAAAACAGTCTTTTAGAATGCTGTGCAGCATTTTTTCATTCATTATTCATTCATGGAGCAAACATTCAATCATCTTCTGTGTGCGGCACAGTTCTAGGCACTGAGGTAAAGTGAATGGACTCAGATCTCTACTTGGATTTTGTTTACATTCTAGTAAGGGAATCAAAAACAAAAAAATTTTCATAATATGTTAGAAGGCTATGAATACTAAAAGAAAAATAATTGAAGGAGGATGGAAATATGTTGGTAGATAGATTTAAATTATAATTCCTTTTTTTATAATTCTATTTTTTAATTTATTAATACTGGGGGTTGAATCCAGGGGCACTATCCCATTGAGCTAGATCCCCACTCCTTTTTTTATTTTGAGATAGGGTCTCACTAAGTTACTCAGGCTGGCCTCAAACCTTCCAACCTCCTGCCTCAACATCTGAGTAGGTGGGATTACAGGTGTGCACTACTATACCCAACTAGCTTTTAATTTTAAATTGAGTGGTCAGACAAGTCCTAATTACTAAAGGGGTGACTTTTGAGTAAAAACATGAAAAATAAAATTAGAAAAATGTATTTATTGACATGGAAAGATGTTTCTGTATTTTATTGCATAAAAAAGAACAGCCATTAGAAAATAATATGTAAGATCCCATTTTGCTAAAAAGAAAAAGAAACCAAAACACAAGTATCTCCATATGTGTGTGTGTGTGTGTGTGTGATTTTGAACATTTTAGGAAGAGTATATGTCAAGATTTCACTAGTGATTATCTTATCTCTGGGTGGCAGATTTTATGAGTGATTTTTATTCTTTTTGCTGTCAGTATTTTCTGATTATGAACATACATATCTGGAATGGTACATTAAAGATAGTGTTTCAGGTACAAAGTTTTTAAAAAAGCTAACCAATCAGAATGGAAATTAAGCAGTCCTGCAGAGGCTCTTTCACATTTAAATGGCCATCCCGCTTTTATGCAAGGGCAGAGTTAGGGAGTTGATATACCAGCACCAGACCAAAGTAGAAGATAATTGGGATCTGCTATAAAGAGAGGTAAGTAAACAATAAAGGTTTCAAAGTTCTCTGTCAGCAATGTCCAATAGAAATGTGATGAAAATCACAGATGCAGTTTTCCATGTTCTATTATTAATCTCACTGAGAATGCAAAAAGAAAAAAAGGTAAAGCTAATTTTAATATTTAGCCCACTGTATCAACAATATTATCATTTCAACATGCAACGAACATTGAACAACGTTATTTTATATTTTATATTCTCTTTCGTACAGTCTTCAAAATTCAGTGTGTATTTTACATTTTCAGCATATCTCTCATGAGACTACACATTTCACTTACTCTTTAGCCACATACGACTAGTGGCTACATTAAAAAATGTAATTCTAGATCACATATTATTGCCTGTGAAAATTTCAAAAGTAGATATTAAAAGTAGGTATGAAGCTACCAAGAAGCCAAATACTTGTTATCTAGTGACATAACTTTCCCCTTTTGACAGAACTAGAAATACCTTTACCCATTTTTACCACTTAATAATCCTTTCTCAACTCCAGTGAATTTTCCCTTCAGTTAACACATTTTCCCCCCTCTTCTGGGGCATAATATCATTGGAAGTTGTTTTTCCCAAACACTATCATCCCTATTTACAGGTTATAACTTAAGGAAAAGAATGCTCTTTTTTTTTTTTTTTTTTAGAAAGAGAGGGACAGTGAGAGATAGAGAAAGAACCAATTTTACTTGTTTTTCATCTGGTTTTCACTGCTCTGACAACACTTCGTTACATATGTGGTGCTGGGGTTTGAACCCGTTTCCTCAAGCATGCCAGGCAAGCGCCGTAACTGCTGAGCCACTGCCCCAGCCCCAATGATTAATCTTTTAACATTACATACAAATTCTTAGTCTTTTTTTTTTTTTTAAAGAAAGAGGGGACAGTGAGAGAGAGAGAAAGAGAGAAGTAATTTTTATTTAGTTTTTCATGTAACTTTCATTCCTCAGACACTTTGTTGTGTATGTGGTGCTGGGGTTTGAATTCGAGTACTCGAGCTTGCCAGGCAAGCACCATAACCACAAAGCCACTGCTCCAGCTACATACAAATTCTTAAAATATTTATCCTCAGGAAAATACTCTTTGATATTCTCTTAATCAACAAGAGGCAAAATATTAAATATGTTCATTTATTCAGTTAGCATTTATATAATACTGAGTGATAGGCAAAGGGAATATAATTAAGATGCTATCCCTTTTATCACTTACAGTCTAAGAGGAAAGGATCTTACAAATCACCATTTAAATATCCTTTTAAATGTGTGTGTTTCTTTGATAAAGTAATCATGCCTATTAGAGAAAGTTTGGAAGTTGGAGTGATTTTTTTTTTTTTAAAGAGAGAGGGACAGAGAGAGAATCAATTCTATTCAATCTTTTACATGGCTTCAGCTGCTCCGAGAGTCACTGTGTACATGGTGCTGGGGTTTGAACTCGCTTCCTTGCGCATGCCAGGCAGGCGCTGTAACCGCTGAGCCACCACTCCAGTCCTGGAGTGGTTTTTTAAAAATTAAAATTATGTGATAGTTTGTGGAAAAATTGTAGAACAGAAAATTATAAAGAAGAAAACCTACTACCCAGAGAGAACTACTAATAACATTTTGGTTTATTTCTTTCAAGTGTCTTATCTGTGCTTGTGTGATCTTACTGCACATACAATTTTGTATACTGCAATTCTGTTTATCATATTGCAAGCATTTTTCTTTGCCATTAAGACATTTTGAAGACTTAATGACTATAAAATTACATATATGTGTATACAATAATTTTATGCCCACTTGGACATTTAAGTGTTTTACATTTTTTGCTCTGATAAACATCTTTATTCATACGTTAATCAGTTTTTTCCATTTGTTGTGACCAAAATACCTGACAAAAACAACTTGGAGGAGAAAAGTTCATTTTGCATTCACAGTTTCAAACCCCCAGTGACCTACTTTCTCCAGCTATATCTCAGTTGCCTATAGTTACCACCCAGTAGTCCATTCAAATTACTAATTCATCAAATGGATTAATCATTTCACCTATGAACATTTCTTAATTGCCTAATATGTGAGTTTTGGGGTGGACACCTCATCCAAACCATAACAACTCACAATTATTTTTATTAACCTTTTAGATTATTATATTTTTATAATAATAATAATATTATTATTTGTAATAATTATTTGTTATTATTATTATTTGTACTGGATATCTAACCCAGGGGCAGTTTACCACCGAGCTATATTCCTAGCCCTTTTTATTTTTTATTCTGAGACAGGGTCTCACTAAGTTGCTGAGAATCTCCCCATAAGTGGCTGAGGCTGACCCTGAATTTACGATCCTCCTGTCTCAGCCTCCCAAATCACAGGGATTATAGGCCTGTGCCTCTGTGCCTGGCAAATTTCAACATTTATTACAGCTTTTGGTACATATTGCTAAAGATTAGAAAGATGGTATTGGTTTTTGTTTCTTTTCCTCCCATACTGAAGTTTTTTTTTATTGTAGTTTTTTTTAAACTTTGAGATATACATAGTTGTAATCATACTTTATATATAATTTTACCTTCAACAACTACATGTTTTTCACATGTAGTGTACAAAACCTTGTATTAGAAGCAAAGTAATCTTTGATTGGATATAATTATAAATACTTAAACTTTTGTCTGTTTGAATTTATACTTTTCCAATTTTCAATATTATGATTTAATTTTTTGTATTAAATCAGATATAGTTTTTGTTTTGTGTTGTTGTTACTGGGGATTGAATCTGGGGTGCTTTACCACTGAGCTACATTCCCATTACTTTTTATTTTTATTTTTTTGAGATAGGGTCTCCCTAAGTTGCTCAGGGCCTAAGTTGTTCAGGCTGGGTTTGAACTTGAAATCCTTCTGCCTCAGCCTCCCGCTGACAGAATCACAGGGATGAGTAACCACGCCCAATTATAGCAGCTTTGATCTAAGCTTTGAAAGCTGGTTTTGAGCTCCCTGCACATTTCTAAATTAGCTTTCTGACACTGACAAGTTACTTTACTTCTTCAGCCCTTTTTCTTCGTTCCTAAAGAAGATTATGATGATTGTGGAAAAATATTTACACTTCATAAAATTGTGAGAATTCAATGAGATAATATAAAGAGTAGTGTCTGCTACAAAATTAAGTGCTAACAAAAACAGGATTAAAAGATATTAAAAAATTCACATTTCCCTTAGTATCCTTGCTTAAATTAGGTACCAGTGAAGCACTAAAATTTTGATTAGGTTAGGATCAGTACAAAAGGCCTTCCTTTAGAGCTTGTCTTCCCGTGCTCAACTTTAGTTTTCCCAGATCACTGAAGCTGAGATGGCTGATGGAATTTGCAGCAAAATTTTAAGTGACTGTGATTCTCCAAGTTCCCCAGTTCCTGAGGTAAGGAATTGGGAGAAAAAGTGGGGGTGATGGGAAGAGTGGGGTATAAAGAGTGCTTTTGACTTTTTGGTTTGCTACTAGGCATCTCCTCTTGTCCAAATCCTGATGCCCCAAACATACTAGTTCAACTTTTTGGTTGGATTCATGTGAACCTGGCTCTCAAATATACCTGTAGTTTGGGTCTCCCTATAAAAAAAATTCCTTTTGCAAACTTAACACTGCCATTCTTTACATTTTAATAAATATGTAGGATCTCTACTAAAACGTGGAAACCCTGCCTTCCCCACGGCCAGGTCTCATTGATCTCTCTGGTTGCACTGTTGCAAGGGTGTGGTGGGAACCTCCTTGAAGAACTTCCTCTGGGGCCTGAAAGGGGGCTTGGAGTGTGGGAAATTGCAAAAGATGGAGTGGCACCCAGATCCCCAATCAATGCATCTTTCAGTCAACAAATACCCACTAGTACACTTAACATGTGATAGGCATATTGCAGTGGAGATACAAACAAATAAAATTCAGCCCCCCATCTGTAGGCACTCACCACCTAGTTAGAAAATGCAGCACAAAACAGTCAAGCGCACAGGTAGGCCCACTGGTCTCTGGACTAGAGAGGTGGCTGTTGGAAGGTTTTGCAGGTGTTGCGAGGGGTTGCAGTGTCTGGTTGCCGACAGACTTCATGTACAGAGGCATAGTCTGGATGCCAGGTACACTCACAGAAAAGAATGTGTGGCAACTTTTGCAAAGTAGGCATGTCTTGGGGTGTCTAAGGCCACAGTATGCAATTTTGAGACTTCACCTGACCCGGAAAGGAAACCCAGTCTGGTAGCAGTGCGGATTGAGAGGATGACACTGAAAGCTGAGAGACCCTCTTAAAAGTTTTTAACAGTATAGGAAAGAGAATAGGCCGAAACTAGGAGGCGCAGAGGGCCTGCAAAGGAGGCCTGCGCAGGTCAATAGGACAGCCAGGATTCGTGATTGGTAGGTCACTGAGGATTCTTTGCTTTGTGGTTTGAGAGACCTAGAGGACGGTGGTGCCAATAATTAAGCTGGAAAAGTTCCCTCTTGGAATGCGCCTTTTAGAACCTCCACTTCCGGGAACGTCCCACCTACTGATGCTTTTTTGGTGAGACGAGTTTCCAAAAATCTCTGCCCTGTAGGGGCAGAAACTACAGCCTGTGTAGGGCCTCTGCCTTCCAACCGCTCACTAGAGGCGGGAGTAAAGTCAAAATGGCGGCCCCCTAGGACTGACTAGTCACGTGACCTCGGGTTTCCCCAGCTTTAAGTCCGGCAGCCGGTTCGAGGGGCAAGGTTCACTTGTCACGCAACGGGTGTCAGCCCTTCGAATCTCACAAGCCAATCGGCATCCGAGACTGGGCCACTGCGGTGAGACGATCGGAAGATTGGTTCTTTCCAGTGGCCTTAACCAAGGGCCAATCACAGAGAGTCCTATACTTCGCGGGCCCTCCCGTAGGCGGGGGAGAAGCAGGAATGTCGTCACAGCGTGGTAGTATTGTTACCTAAGGACTCGAGAGGAGGTGGGACAAGCATTGATTGACAGAGAGATTTCCCCTACCGGGATTTGACAATTTAGTACAGTGCCCCGCCTTAGAGGTGGGGTCTTATGTGATTGCCAACTAATACTCCCCAATGGAGTGCTAGCTCGGGGTGACGGGCAGGCTCCTTGACTAATGAATCCTCGGCGTTGCCCGCGCAGCTCTCCAATCGCTGGGCGGCGGGCCCCAGTCTGAGCGGCGATGGCGGCGGCGGCGGCGGCGGCAGCTGCAGCGGGGGCTGCGGGCGGTCGGGGCTCCGGGCCGGGGCGGCGGCGCCATCTTGTGCCCGGGGCCGGTGGGGAGGCCGGGGAGGGGGCCCCGGGGGGCGCAGGGGACTACGGGAACGGCTTGGAGTCTGAGGAACTGGAGCCTGGGG
Source organism: Aplodontia rufa (assembly GCA_004027875.1). NCBI lineage: Eukaryota > Metazoa > Chordata > Mammalia > Rodentia > Aplodontiidae > Aplodontia > Aplodontia rufa. The sequence goes on from PVKS010016924.1 coordinate 21,212, forward strand.
AGCTGCTGCTGGAGCCCGAGCCGGAGCCCGAGCCCGAAGAGGAGCCGCCCCGGCCCCGCGCCCCCCCGGGTGCTCCGGGCCCTGGGCCTGGCTCGGGAGCCCCCGGCAGCCAGGAGGAGGAGGAAGAACCGGGACTGGTCGAGGGTGACCCGGGGGACGGCGCCATTGAGGACCCGGTGAGGGAAGAAGAGCTTGCGAGCAGGCCGGCAGTAGCCGGCGGGCCGGGTCACGGAAGGCCCTGAGCTGGGGCGAGCGAGCGGGAGGCAGGTTGGGGGTGGGGTTGGGCGGGGAATAACGTGTCTGGAGACGGGCGGGGGACGGGTCCTGGATCTCCGCAAGGGGCCCGGCCTTGTGGAGGCCTCATGGGTGTCTAAGGTTGTTCTAGAGAAGGTAACTTGCTTTCCTTTTCATCACGACCCTTGCGTGGGGCGAGGGAAATGGCCGAGCATGGCTGGGGCCGCGCGCCAGTCGAGAGCACGGCACAGCTCATGCGTTGTTGCCTCTTAAGCTCTTCTGCATGCCCTCCCCACTCATTGTAGGAGCTTGAAGCTATCAAAGCTCGAGTCAGGGAGATGGAGGAAGAAGCTGAGAAGCTAAAGGAGCTACAGAACGAGGTAGAGAAGCAGATGAACATGAGTCCACCTCCAGGCAATGGTGAGTAAACCGGCGGTTGCACGCGCTGCCTGGGTCTTCGGATTGGAAGGGTTGTGGCATTAGATGCTCGGGACCCTGGAGCTGCTCGTCTGAGCAATTACTGGGCAGTTGCTCGGTCATAGTCCATTGTGTGTTCCACTGACCTTTGTAAGACATAACATGTTTTGGTAGTGGTAGTCTTGAGCCTTTCTTTGTCTCTGTTGTAAATGTGTTTCTCTTTGTTCTTAGCCTGCCCCTATTCTTTTGTATATTGCCAGCTGGCATTTGACCTTCAAGTCTTAATTTTTTTTTCGCAGTTGGAGATCCTTTAGTTAGGACCCTTAAGAGAAACTACTAGGCTACTGGAGGGCTTTTTATTCTAGAATTGTCGAATCTAAGCCCACTTAATTTTGTTCAGTCTTCCAGGCAGTTCAACCAAAGCTCTTCGGTAGAGGTTGATTTGGGGGTATGGTATTCTTACATCATTCTCTGATTTTTATTTTTATTTATTCTGTAGGAGAACTTGCTATGTGTTAGGCACTGTTCTAGGTAGTGGGTACAATAGGGAACAGAATAGAACAAACCGAGGTGTTTGTCTTTGCTGAATTTATAGGTGGTGGTGGAGGTGGAAGTGTATGTTTTGGTCCAGTAGTAAATCTACTTCTTTAAAAAAATTTTTTTATTCAAAGCTGGTCCAGTGATCATGTCTATTGAAGAGAAGATGGAGGCTGATGCCCGTTCCATCTATGTTGGCAATGTAGGTATTAGGGTTTTGGTTGGGCTTGGGAAGGACATTCTGTTTTGGGCAGTTATTTAATAATCTTGAAAGGAACATCTCCAGCTCACTATGGCAATTTCAGAAGGGGTTGAGGGAGGATTTGGAGAAGGTAAAAGGTAATGGATCATTCAACAAAGACTCTGGGGTTGGAAGGAAAAGGATACTTCTTTAGAGAACGGTATTTGCTGTGCCTTGGAGTATAGAGACTACATAGACCAAAGGCCAGGCAGGGTACCTGTTGACAAGTTTGTTCAGTTACTGTGAAATGTCCCTTCTCTTTAGGTGGACTATGGTGCAACAGCAGAGGAGCTGGAAGCTCACTTTCATGGCTGTGGTTCAGTTAACCGTGTTACCATACTCTGTGACAAATTTAGTGGCCATCCCAAAGGGTAAGTAGGGGAGTAACTTGCAATAATTTTAGAGTTTAAAAATAGATTTTTGTTTTTTCATGTGCATGGTTTTGGTTTGTTTTTGTTTCTTTTTTGTTTGTTTCCAGTGCTGGGATTAAACCCAGGATCTTGTGCATGCCAAGCGTGTGTTCTACCACTGAGCTACATCCCCACTGATAACTTAGATTTTATGTTGGGCAGTAATTACTGCCCAAAGTGGTCTTTGGGGGCAGGAATGGTGGCTCAGTGGTTATGGTGCTTGCTTAGCATGTGTGAGGACCCAGGTTCAAACCCCAAGACCACATACATAATGAAGTGTGTAAGCAAGGAAAACCACAAGAAAAACTAAATAAAATTGAGTATCTCTTTCTCTCTCTCACTCACTGTACGTCCCTCTTTCTTTAAAAAAAAAAAAAAAAAAGTTGGTCCTTGACTTCTAAAAGTTAATATGTGTCAGGGCCAGACAGATAATAAAATTGAAGCCTAGGTTTGGGAAGAGTGGAGAACTAGAAGGGGGACTCCGTCTAGTTTGCCCTAGCTTCTTATGGCCACATAGAAATCTGAGTTTTGTTTTGTTTTGTTTTTGGTGCTGAGGATCAAACCTAGGGCCTCACATATGACTAAGCAGGCACTCTACCACTGAGCTACATCCTCAGTAGTGGTAGACCAAGTCTTTTGTGGTCTATTTTATAATTTTCCAATAGTAACTGGAAATTTTGTTTAAAACTTTTCATTTAAAAATTAATTAGCTGGATGTGGTGATCCTTGCCTGTAATCCCTGGGAGGCTAAGGCAGGAGAAAAGTCAGCCTCGGTAATTTAACAAGACCCTAAGCAGCTTAGCAAGACGAAATATAAAAAAGGCTAGGGATATAGCTCAGGCACCCCTGGGTTCAATCCCTGGTACCAAAATAAGTAAATAAATAACATAAAAATTAACTAATTGAAAGTGTAAACGTTGTACTCCTAACAAGTAAACCTGTGAGATATTTGTAAACTTGGAGATAAAGTGAAGATTATTCTTTCCAGGTTTGCATATATAGAGTTCTCAGACAAAGAGTCAGTGAGGACTTCCCTGGCCTTAGATGAGTCCCTATTTAGAGGAAGACAGATCAAGGTAAGCCCTGTGCCCTTACTGTACTGGTCCTGTATAAACTCTCCCATGTTGACTCTTAAGGCTTTCTCTTATGTATCCTTTATTCTCAGGTGATCCCAAAACGAACCAACAGACCAGGCATCAGCACAACAGACCGGGGTTTCCCACGTGCCCGCTACCGTGCCCGGACTACCAACTACAACAGTTCCCGCTCTCGATTCTACAGTGGTTTTAACAGCAGGCCCCGGGGTCGCGTCTACAGGTCAGGATAGATGGGCTGCTCCTCTTCCCCGCCTCCCATGAGCCCTGTATGCTTCATTCTCTACTGATCTGAGGACCAACCCTCCCTTTCCCTTCCCCTTGGTCTCCAGGGACTTTGTCTCCTGCCTATGCAGAGTGAGGAAGGTAGTTGTAGGCCAGGTCAGGAGGCCAGTCTCATCATCTTTTCTGGAGCAGAAATTGGTGATAAGGGCTGATCTGTTCTGAGAGAAGCTTCCTCCTCCAGCCTCACCCCTCCCCCTTGGGAGTTGGTGGCAGTGAAGGTGACATTGAAAGTTAGGAAGAACAGAGTCTTAGGGCACTGAAAAGCACTGCATGGACATTGCTACTTTTTCCCAGAGTTAGGGAGTGGTAAAAGTTTGAACCTCCTTTGGAAGAATGCCAGAGGCTTAGTTGATCCTCCCATAGCCATGTGGGAGAGTTTTTGAGATATTCACTGTTTTAACTGTGCTAGATTTTTTTGAGGTTAACTTTCTCACTGGACCTATTGTGGTACCCAAGTTGCGGCTTTGCTTTTATTTCTGTCTTTTGAATAGGTTAGGCCTATAATTCTTGAGTTTTCATAAGATAAGGTTTGAGAACTGTGGAGAACTGAGAACTGGATAAACAATGAGTCCTTTTTCTTACTCCTTTATCTCAGATGCACTTGTTTATTGCTGCTGTTTGGCAAAGTATTTTGTTAATGCCCCTTTTTAGCCCCCCATATGCCAGGTGTGTCTCTAATTCTGGGATTGTGGAGTCAGTTTTAGGACACTTGAAAAACTCTTTTCCCCCCTTCCCTTCACAGTAACTGGGGCAAGGGCCCACGGGGAGGGGCTTTGTACTGAACTATCTAGTGATCATGTTAACACCTAACTCTCCTTCTTTCTTCCAGGGGCCGGGCTAGAGCGACATCATGGTATTCCCCTTACTAAAAAAAGTGTGTATTAGGAGGAGAGAGAGGAAAAAAAGAGGAAAGAAGGAAAAAAAAAAGAATTAAAAAAAAAAAAAAAAGAAAAACAGAAGATGACCTTGATGGAAAAAAAAATATTTTTAAAAAAAAAAAAAGATATACTGTGGAAGGGGGGAGAATCCCATAACTAACTGCTGAGGAGGGACCTGCTTTGGGGTATAGGGGAAGGCCCAGGGAGTGGGGCAGGGGGCTGCTCTTTCACTCTGGGGATTCGCCATGGACACTTCTCAACTGCGCAAGCTGCTCCCCATGTTTCCCTGCCCCACTTCACCCCCTTGGGGGCTGCTCAAGGGTAGGTGGGCATGGGTGGTAGGAGGGTTTTTTTTTTACCCAGGGCTCTGGAAGGACACCAAACTGTTCTGCTTGTTACCTTCCCTCCATCTTCCTGCCTTTCACAGTCCCTGCCTGCTCCTGTCCTGCCAGGTCTACCACCCACCCCACCCTCTTTCCGGCTCCCTGCCCCTCCAGATTGCCTGGTGATCTATTTTGTTTCCTTTTGTGTTTCTTTTTCTGTTTTGAGTGTCTTTCTTTGCAGGTTTCTGTAGCCGGAAGATCTCCGTTCCGCTCCCAGCGGCTCCAGTGTAAATTCCCCTTCCCCCTGGGGAAATGCACTACCTTGTTTTGGGGGGCTTTGGGGTGTTTTTTGTTTTTCAGTTTTTTGTTTTGTTTTTTTCCTTTGCCTTTTTTTCCCTTTTATTTGGAGGGAATGGGAGGAAGTGGGAACAGGGAGGTGGGAGGTGGATTTTGTTTATTTTTTTAGCTCATTTCCAGGGGGTGGGAATTTTTTTTAAATATGTGTCATGAATAAAGTTGTTTTTGAAAATAAAAATTGTTTGGCCTTTTGGCTGTAAAGATCATTTATCTATCTGTGGAAGTATTGGTGTTGTGGAGGGGAAGTCCCAGTTACAAATTAAGAAGTAGGAGTTAAATTACAACTATCAGGAACATTATGTATTTAGTTGAGGATGGTGGGTTTTCTGGATAGTGAAAGAATAGCTGGATTAGAATGGTCTAACAGCATGTGTGTGTATGCAATCTGGGTAACCTTCCCTACTTTAGGGCACAAGAAATGCAAAAACATAATTAACAAAGGTAATTTCAAAGCCTCCCACACCCCTCGCTCTGCAAGTGACTACTTAAATATGTTTAATTCAACTAACTAACTAACTTTGAGTCATTCCATTTATTTAGCTTTTTTTTTGCCCAGTACTGGAGATTGAACTGAAACACCTTACAGAGCTGTACCTCCAGCCCTTTTTACTTTTGAGACCAGGTTTCGCTAATTTAGCTAAGCTAGCCTGAAACTTGGGATCCTCCTGCCTTAGCCCTCCAGTTGTTGAGTTTATAGGCATGTGCCACCATTGTCCCCAGCTTGTGTCTTTTAAGTTTTGTTGGGTGCTTACTTGGCATCTTAATTTTCCATTTTATATTGTAATGTCGGATTGGCCTTAAAATTCTTAGGTAGTACATCACTCCCTAGTGCAAAGCCTTTATAGACTTCCCCTTACCTATAGCATAGCATAGCGTAATTAACCTTTGCATACTTTTACTTTGCTGTTTACTTCTGTTTGTTTTGTTTATGATTACCTCTGACCTGGGTACTCTTTTCTCCAAAAATCAGGTTAAAGAAATGGATGTGTTCTATATTCATGAAGCCTTAACCCTCCTCTCAAGTTGCATTGTATTCTGAATTTTCAGGTTAGTGTTTACCAAGATATTTTAGCATTTGGTCACTATACTACTTCCTGTTTGGTTAGTTAGGCATTTGAGGTCTGTCTGTTCTCTTAAGTACAACTATAATAGCGTATGATGGTGTTAGTGTGGAAACTTCTGCAGAGACTATATAGAGTGTTTAGTATTGGAAGAATATGAAACAACCAAAATCTCGATCCTCTTAATGTTGGGACAGTCTCATCCACCAGGGGGCTCTACATGGCTTTCTCTAAAGGATCCCTATAAATTGGTTCTTGGAGAGTAAATATATTTGACCTTTCTCTGGTTTTAATTTTCTGTGTTCAGTCAATTCTCTATTATGTTCCTTTGCCCCATTCCTACTTTCCATTGCTTAATCAGAAAGGCCCTATGAAGCCACCAGTAAGACCTTTCCAGATTTGTTTCCCCTGCCATCTCCTGGCCTACCTACATATGATAAGTCAAATAACAATGTGAGGCCTTTCTTGATTCTTAATTACTGGTCTATTCAGGGTAAATTGTTCCTTTAGCACTTTTTTTTTTTTAAAAAGAGAGGAGGACAGTGAGAGAGAATCAATTTTTATTGAATTTCTTCACGTGCATTTGTTGCTCTGACACTTAGTTGTGTACGTGGGTGCTGGGGTTTGAACCTGTGTGTTTGTGCATGCTGGGCAAGACCGCTCCAGCCCCACCACTTTTTTTTTTTAAGAGGGAGGGACAGTGAGAGAATCAGTTTTCTTTAGTTTTTCACATGGCTTTTCATTATTGCTGTGTTTCGATGTGTACGTGGTGCTGGGATACAAACCCATGTCCACGCACATGCCAGGGAAACGCTGTAACACTGAGCCACCACCCCAGTCCCACTTAATGATTTTATGATTATAATAATTACATTGCTGATTGCTTAGTAGATGTCAAACTCCTTGAGGGCATAGATTGTGCCTTTCTGTGTTTCGCAGTGCCTGCCATTTAGTAGATACTCCAAAGATTGACTGTGGGGTTGCTCTTCCTGTCCTGGCAAGGCAGTAACAACAGTAGTGTTCCTTAATCCTGGACGTGTTGGTACTTATCTTTCTCTTTTTTTCTCTTCTGCCCTTATAGGATTCAGACTTCTTTCTTTTTCTGGTCTCTCCCTTTTCTCCTTAACCTTATCTTGGATTTTTAAGGAAGTGTGGAAAGAAAGTTGCTGCCTAGGGCAAGTTTGGTTGTTTTTGTTAGATGATTTCTGTCACTTTGAAAAATAGGAATTAGAAAAATAGGAATGAGTTCAGACTCAATAAGGTTCTATTGCAGGAAAGCATCGTTAGAAGAGCGATTAGGAAAGCCTACCTAGAAAACCTGTCTGAAATGAGGATCTGTGAATCTTTTTTTTCTTGTTCTGGGGATTGAACCCAGGATTGCTTAGCCACTGAGCCACATACCCAAGCCCTGTTTATTTTTTTATTGTTGAGACAGCATCTAAGTTGTTTAGGGCCTTGTTAAATTGCTGAGGCTGGTCTCAAACTTGTAATCCTCCTGCCTCAGTCTCCCTGGTGGCTAGGATTACAGGTATGCACTGCTGTACCCAGCCAGATTTTTTATTTTATTTTTTGGGGGGGTTTACTAGTAATTGAATCCAGCAGCATGAATCAATTTTTTTTATTGAGTTTTTCACATGGCTTTCGTTGCTCTGACGCTTAGTTGTGTATGTGGGTGCTGGAGTTTGAACCTGTGTACTTGCACATGCCAAGCAAGTGCCGTAACCACTGAGCCACCGATCCAGCCCCTTCCTCATCCTTTTTTAATTTTTTGAGAAGGGGGCCCAGTAAGGTACCTAGGCTAGCCTAAAATTAGTAATCCTCTTGCCTTGGCCTCTAGAGTTGCTGGGAATATATGCACTTGCTACCATGCCCAGCTTGTGAGTCAAATTTGGGTGATGCAGAATACTTTTGGAGATGCTGATGATTAAACCCAGGACCCTGTACCTGCTATGCAAGTGCTCTATCACTGAGCTATACCACCAACCCTTTTTTATTATCTTGAGATAGTGACAGGGTATTGCTAAATTACCCAGGCTGGTCTCAAACGTAGAGTCCTCTTGCCTCAATCTTCCTAAGTAGCTGGGATTAGGCATGCACTATCACACATGCCCAGCTAATCCAGTATGTGGTTTTTATTATTTATTTAGAGATATAGTCTTACTGGGCTGCTTAGGGTCTTGCTATGTTTCCAAAGCCAGCTTTGAACTTGTGATCCTCCTGCCTCAGCCTTCTGAGTCACTGGGATTACTGGCATATACCACTGCATCCTCCACCCCTGCCCCCCCCCCAAAAAAAAGTTTGAGCTAGCAAAAGAGGGGAAGTGTGGTGAGGGAGGAAGGGTGGAAGAAAAAGGAGGAGAAATAAAGAATTGAACACACATGCTGACTCTTCCCTACCACCTTTAATGTTTACCTGTGTCAAAAGGAAAGTAAAATTGCTTGACTTTTATAGTAATATAGCAGTTTTTCTTGCTCTTATATATGGTTATGATGAGAAGCCTTTCACACATCATGGTCAAATTTTAAAATATCAATCCTGTTAATTTCCTTTGCCTCTTTCCTCTTAATGATTATTGAAAATCATTTAAACAAATAGACCTTTATCAAGTATATACAAAGTGCTGGGGCGCTATCTTAGATGCTAAGATTTGTTACAGAAATAAACACTCAGCAAAGGAACTTTACTAAAAAGAAAGATATCAGTTTGTCATACCTCTGCTTTGTATTCCACTAAAAAAACTTCCACTGATTTTCTAAAAAACTGATATAATTAACATACCAAAAAATTTGCCTTTTAAGTGTAAAGTTCAGTGTTTTTGAGCACATTCTATTTAGTTACTTAGTATTATTAGTAAATATATAGTAGCCATTATTAGGACCCAGTTTGGGAGCATTTTCATTATCTCCAAAACTACACACCTGCTAGCAAGTAATCCCAATTTTCCTCTCTCTCCCAAACTTCCAACTACCAGTCTACTTTTCTGGTGCTGGATTTGCCTATTTTGGATATTTCATATAAAAGGAATCAAATAATATGTGGCTTTTTGTGTCTGCTGCCTTTAACTTAATGTCTTCAGGATTTGTCCATATTGTAGCATCTATCAGTATTTCTTTTTATGGTTATATAATGCTTCATTTTTATAAATAATACCACATTTTGTTTTTTCATCATTTGATGGATATTGAGGTTGTTTCCATATTTTGGCTATTACAAATAGTGCTACCAACACCTGTGTATTCTCTTGAGTATGTACCTAGGAGTAAGGTTTCTGGTTCATATAGTACTATGGTCTGAATGTTTTGTCTCCCCCCCAAATTCTTATGTTGAAATCCTAACCCCCAAAGTGATGGTGATAGGAGGGGAGGTGATTTGGTCATTAGAGCACAGCCCTCATAATTGGGATTAGTTCCTTTTTATTTATGTATTTATTTTGATATCAGGTATTGAAAACAGGGGTTCTTAGCTACTGAGTCATATCCCTAGCCTTTTTATATTTTATTTTGAAACAGGGTCTTGCTAAGTTGCTTAGGGCCTCAATAAGTTGCTTAGGGCCTCAATAAGTTGCTGAAGGTGGTTTTGAACTTGTGATCCTCCTGCCTCAGCCTATAAAGTCACTGGGATAAAAGGCATGTGCCACCGCACCTGGCAATTAGTTCCCTTTTAAGAGGCCCCAGAGATCTGCCTTGTCCCTTAATACCATGTGAGGACCCAGAGAGAAGGTCCCATCTTATGAACCATGAAGTTGGACCCCACCAGACACAGAATCTGCCATTGCCTTGATCTTGAACTTCCCAGCCGCCAGAACTATGAAAAATAAATTTCTGATACTGGTAACATACCCAGTTTATGGTATTTTGCTATTGCAGCCCAAACAAAGGGATTAAAACATGCCAACTATGGTTTACCCTTTTGAGGAATTGACAGATTTTTCCAAAAGCAGCTAAATCAATATAAATTTCCACCAGCAACCACATATGAAGCTTCCAACCTCTTTGTATGCTCACCAAATTTGTTAAATTGTCAATTTTTTTTTAAAATTGTAGCCATCCTAGAGAGTATGAAGGTGCGGTATCTTACTGTGGTTTGGTTTGTTTTGTTTTGGCCCCAGGGATTAAACCCAGGGGCACTTAAGTACTGAACCACATTCCCAACCCCTTTTATTTATTTATTTACTTTTAAATTTTGAGACAGGGTCTAAGTTGCTTAGGGCTTCACTAAGTTGAGGCTAACTTTGAATTTGTGACATTCCTGCCTCAGCCTCCTGAGCTTGCACCATCATGCCAGCTCTTACTGTGGTTTTGATTGCATTTGTGTTTTGTTTTGAAGGGGGAGGGATAGTGTGAGATAGAATCAATTTTATTTAGTTTTTCACATGGCTTCTGTTACTCCCAACACTTCATTGTGTATGTGGTGCTGGGTTTTGACCCAGGTCATTGCATGTGCCAGGCAAGCACTCCCAACCACTAAGCCACCACTCCAGCCCCTGCATTTGTTTTAACTAATGATGTTTAGCATCTTTTCATGTGCTTTTTAGCCATTTGTATACCTTCTGTGAGGAAAGTCTATTTGGATCCCTTATTTGTTTTTGTTTTTTTGGTATTGTAGATTGAACTAAGGGGCACTCTACCACTAACACTACATCCCTAGCCCTTTTTATTTTTAGACAGGACAGCCACAAATTTGCAGTCCTCTGCCTCAGCCTACCAAGTAGCCTGGGTTGGTGGCACGTGTACAATTAAGCTGGGTGTGGTGGTACATACCTGTAGAATGCTGCCTTCACTCATTTATAAATTAGGCTGCCTTGGGGCTGGAGCTGTGTCTTAGCAGTTAGAGTGCTTGTCAGGCACGCACAAGGACCTGAGTTTGAACCCCAGCACCACTTACACAGCTCAGTGTTGGAGAAACAAAGGCCAGATGGAAAAATAAATAAAATTGATTCTGTTTTTCCCTCCCTCTCAAAAAAAAAAAAAAATTAGGTTGTCTTGCAGGGCACAATGGCACATGCATGTAATCTCAGTGACTTGGGAGGCTGTGACAGGATTGTGAGTTCAAAGCCAGCCTCAGCAGTTTAGTGAGGCCCTAAGCAACTTAGAGCCTCTGAGAATGAAATTTTAAAAGGCTGGGGATGTGGCTCAGTAGGTAAGCGCCTCTGGGCCAATCCTTGATATCAGTAAAATAAATAAATTAGGTTATCTTTTTGTTGGACTTCTTTATACACTCTGAATACCAGATTCTTTCTAGATAAGTGATTTGCAAGTCTTAACTCCTGTTTTGTGAATTATTTTCACATTGTCAACTCTGTTCTTTGAAACACCAAAAGCCACAAAAATCTATGTCTGCTAAGAGTTTTGGCGGTTTTTTGCTTGTTGTTTGGTTTGGTGTTTTTTGGGATGAGATCTATTATATAGTTGCCCATCCTGGTCTTGAACTGGAGAGTTCAAGCAGTCCTCTTTTAACTTGGCTTCCCAAGTAGCTGGGACTACAGGTATGTATATGTACCTTTCTCCTAAGAATTTTGTCATTTGGGCTTCATATTTAGATTTTTTTTTTTTAAAGAGGGATAGTGAGAGAGAAAGAGAATCAATTTTTATTTAGTTTTTCATGTGGCTTTAGTTGCTCCGACAATTTGTGGTGTACGTGGTGCTGGGGTTCGAACCTGTGTACTTGTGCATGCCAGGAAAGCGCTATAACCAGTGAGCCACCACTCCAGCCCTCATATTTAGATTTTTTTTTTTTTTTAAGAGAGAAGGACAGGGGCTGGAGTGGTGGATCGGCGGTTATAGCGCTTGCCCAGCATATGTGAGTACATGGGTTCAAACTCCAGCACCCATGTACACAACTAAGTGTTTGGACAATGAAAGCCGTGTGAAAAACTCAATAAAAATTGTCTCTGTCTCTCTCTCTCTCTCTCTCTCTCACTGTCCTCCTCGCCGTAACCACTGAGCCACCACTCCAGCCCTCATATTTAGATTTAAAAATGTATTTTTGTGCTTGGTATGAACCAGGGGCCCAGCTTCCTTTGGCATGTGGATATCCATTTGTCAAAAACTATTCTGTCACCATTAAATGGTCTTGACTTGCATTTGAGGAATCAGTTGACAAATTTCTGAACTCTGAATTGTATTCCTTGAATCTGTCTCTTTATGACAGTATCACTCTCTTCATCACTATATGTTGGTAATAAATTTTGAAATTTTGGAGGTGTGAGTCCTCTAATGTTCTTCAGGATTGTTTGGCTATTCCGGGTCTTCTGCATATCCATATGATTTTTAGAATCAGCTTGTCTGGGGCTGGAGCAGTGGCTCTGTGGTTACGGCGCTTGCCTGGCAAAGGACGTGAGTTCAAACCCCAGCACCACATACACAACAAAGTGTCTGAGGAATGAGAGTCACATGAAAAACTAAATAAAGATTGCTTCTCGCTTTCTCTCTCTCTCTGTCAAAAAAAAAAAAAAAAAGTCAGCTTGTCAATTTCTGCAAAGAAAGACAGCTGGGATTTTAATAAAGATTTGCTGAATCTGTAGATCAGTTTAGGTAGTATTGCCATCATGTCTCCCCCACCATCCCTGCCCCTTGTTGCTTTTCTTGGTTTTAGTTTTTTGGGGTACTACCATCTTTAACAATATTAAGTCTTCCAGTGCATGAACACAGGATGTCCTCCTTTCAACAGTGATGAAATGATAATCCCCAGTATTAAATCTTGTTCTTTTGTTAATTTTTTGTTGTTGTTGCTATTGCTGTTTTTGCTGGGTGTGGTAGCACATACCTATAATGCCAGTGACTTAGGAAAGTGAGGTAGGAGTTTGCAAATTTGAGGCCAGCCTGGACAATTTGGTGAGACCCTATTTCAAAATAAATAGGACTAGCAATGTAGCTCATTGGTAGAACGCTTGTGTAGCATTCAGAGGTTCTTGGTTCCAGTGCCTAATACTGCAGTAAATAAATAAAGTTAATTTTTTAATACTGATCTATCCTTGTGAGTTCAGTGACTTTGTTGAACGTAGATTTAATAGGTTTATGTGTGTATGTTCCTTAAGAATCTCTCTCTAAGATTATGTCAGATCATGTCATCTGCAGATTTAGTTTTACTTCTGTTTATCTGGGTACTCCTTATTTCATTTTCTTTCTTCATTTTCTTAGCTAGGACTTCCTGTACAATGTTGAACAGAAGTGACTAGAATAAAGTAGATCTCCCTATCTCATTTCTTTTTTTTTTTTTCCTTTTTTTAATTTTTCAGACGGACTAACAGAGAGGGGGAAATAATTAATTTTATTTAGTTTTTAATGTGGTTTTTGTTGCTCTGACACTCTATTGTGTACGTGGTACTGGGGTTTGAAGCTGGGTCCTCACACAAGCCAGGCAAGCACTGGAACTGTTGAGCCACTACTCCAGCCCCCTGTGTCTTGTTTCTGATTTTACAGGAAAAGCTTTCAGTCTTTTCACTGATCATGCTATTAGCTTTGGGGTTTTTATAGGTGCTCTTTACTTCCTGAGTGTGGTAATACTTACTGGACTGGGTTGAAACTCAGTGATAGAGAACTTGCCTAGCATGTGTGAGGCCCCAGGTTTGATCCCCAGCACCACAAAAGAAGCACACACTTGATATTCTCCAAGCACACCATATTTTATCGTGCCCGTAGGCTTTGCATTATTTCTTCCTCCTCCTTTCGCTCCTTGGCAAACTCAAGACTTTTCCTTTCAAGATTCATGGGGCTGGAGCGGTGGCTCAGCGGTTTCGGCGTTTGCCTGGCAAGCACGAGAACTCGGGTTCAAACCCCAGCACCACGTACACAACTGAGTGTTGGAGCAACTAAGGCCATGTGGAAAAACTAAAGTTGTTTCTCTCTTTCTCTGTCTCTCTCACTGTCCCTCTCTCTTTAAAAAAAAAAAAAAGATTCAATCTAAATATCTGAGGAGCTTTCCTTGACCTGCTATGGTCTGAATGTTTGTGTTCCCCCAAATTCAGTTGTTAAAACCTTATCCCTAATGTGATGGTATTAGAAACTGGGGCCTTCTGAGAGGTGGTTAGGGCTCTGCCCTTATGAAAGAGACCTCTGAGGTAGAGTTCCATATGCCTATAATCCTGTGATTTGAGAAGCTGAGGCAGAAGGATTGCAAGTTTGAGACCAGACTCAGCACCTTAGTAAGACCCTGTCTCAGACTAAAATACAAGAAGCATTTATGGGTCAGTGGTAAAGCACTCTGGGATTCAGCCCCTAGGAACACCCCCCCCCCCCAAATGAGGTCCCTGAGAGTTGCCTTATCCCCTGCCACTACATGAGGATACAACTAGGTGCCATATAGGAACCAGAAAGTATGTCCTTAACAGGCACCAAATCAGTCAAAACCTTGATTTTGAACTTCCCAGCATCCTGAACTGTGGGAAATGTATTTTTCTTTTTTTTTTTTATTTACTTTTAAAAAAATTTGTATGGTCCTAGGGATCAATCCCAGGGCCTTGCACATGCTGGGCAAGTGCTGTGCTACTTAGCTATACCCCATCCTTTTTTATTTTGAGACAGGATCCCACTAGGTTGCCTAGTCTTGCCTTGAACTTAAGATCTTCCTGCCTCAACCTCCTCAATGGTGGGAATTATAGGCATGAACCACCATGCCTTGTAAGAGAAATTTCTGTTGTAAGCTATTATGCCTCTGGCATTTTATTGGCACCCCGAACTAAGATACCTTTTCTGCTCAGTGCTGCCGCAGCGCTCAACATTTCTCCACGTCTTCCATAGCATTGTAATTACTTGTCTCAGTCTTCACTGAAACTGAATGAGGTAGGTTGAAGACTGTGTGCTACTTCATTCTGAGGCCACACCAGATATTAGTAATCAGCAGAAATCATCTGCATGGTTGCCAAGCTAGGCTGACTGAGAAGGCATGTAAATGTTCTTTTTCTTTTTTCCATGTGACTTTTTTTTTAATAGACAATTTTATTTAATTGTTCATCTGATTTTCAGTGCTCTGACATTTAGTTGTGTGCTTGGGGCTGGGGTTTGAACCTGCATCCTTATGCATGCCTGGCAAGCGCTGTAACCACTGAGCCACTGCTCCAGACCCCCCCCCCCAATCTATTATTTATTATGAGACAGGGTGTCAATAAGGTGTAGAGACTGGTCTTGAACTGGTGATTCTGCCTTAGCCTCCTGAGAAGCTGGGACTTACAAACATGTTCCACTGCACCCAGTTTACATGAACTCCTTAACAAAGCACACCTTACTTACCTACCATCTTGCTGGTTGTTGCAGAATCTCTGGAGTTAGCCTGGTGCAGTGATGCATACCTGTAATCCCAGCACTCAGCAAGTTGAGGCAGGAGGATTGCAAGTTCAAAGCCAGCCTCAGCAACTTAACTAGGCCCTATCTCAAAACAAAAAAATAAAAAGGGCTGGGGATGTGGCTCAGTGGTTAAGCACCCCTGGGTTCAATCCCCAGTACCAAAAAAAAAAAGACACTCTGGAGTTAAATAAAAAGGAATGTGATCTCTTGCTTCATCATTGGCTATCTAGAGCTAAAAAGTCAACATTGGAGTCAGTTGAAACCCCATGGATATTGCTTTACAGGGTGTATGCTACAGGGTATTTAACTGAAAGAACAAGAGTGGGGCAGAAACAGCAGCCAGAAGGTCTAGATTAGAATTCTGGCTCTGCCGTTTTAAGATCCCCTTAATTTATCTTTCATTTTCTCAGTAGTGAAACAGGGTATAAAAATAATACTTGTGGGGCTGGATGGGTGATTTGGTGGTTATGGCACTTTCCTGGCATGTGTGAGGACACAAGTTTGAACCCCAGCACCACGTACACAATGAAGTTTGGAGCAACTAAAGCCGTGAAATTGATTCTCCCTCTCTCTCACTGTCCCTCTCTCTTTAAAAAGAAAAAATAATACTTGTGCAGATTAAATGAGGAAGGTTGTTGTGAGTTCTCAAGTAACATTATTCTTGAAAGCCCAGTAGCATGGCTTAGTTTGTAGAGTTGGCCTCTGGTATGAATTGACAGAGGGGAAGAAGAAAGGAACTCTGATGCTCTAGGACTCTAGGTTAATGGGCCTAAGAATCCCTCTCCCTGAAGACCAGTTTTCCAGGAAAATTTCACCCTTTCTAGTCTCCAGGACTTTGTTCCAGTTAAGAGCACCATAGAGGCCTCTGCCTGAGGGCTACTTGGCTTCTCTGAGTCTCACCTACTTAAGGAAGCAATCTTTTGGTGCTGCAAACTACTAGGCTATTTTTCCTCATTAATGTTCCTGGTATTTAGTGGATTTTAAGCTCCTTAAAGGGTGGCCTGTGCCATAGGTATCCGAGGTGGCTCCGCTCTGTAATTTGGTCACAGGGAACACTGGCTAAAAAAATGGACAAGTAACTCAAGTTTTCGATCATCTCTCACATGTCAGACATTGTTTCAGAGTTGAAGAGGATCCCATCCTGAAGGAGTTCACCATACTTGAAAAATACTGTCTTGTTCAATCCTCAGCAATTTCCTTGAAGGAAAGTAGAGGTTAAGAGGTTTGCTGAAAATGAATCCAGGCCTAGCTGGAGAGGTAGGCTAGTCACTGAGGTAGACATTCCAGTCACCTGCTGCCACCTGGGAAGACTCCACTTCTCACTGCCAAGGGAAATATCCAGAATGTTAGGATGGGAATGTAGCCACAGTGTCCAGTGATGAAGAGGTCTGGCACTGGGACATATCTCAACTCTATTACTAATTAGTTTCTAATTAGCTTTGTAATCTTTGGCAAGTTATTGAATGTCTGAGCTCAGTCTTATTCAAAAAAGAGTAACAGTGTTGTGGACATCCATTGTTTTTTACTGAACAACGTACAGTCCCACTTGTGCTAACAGTGCCCAGGTTTTGTTAGTAACTGGTTGGGGGTAATGTGTTACTTAAACTAGCCAGCCTCATGCTTTCTGGAAATCCCCAAGGATTGAATCCCAGTGGAGTTCACCCATTCAGAAGCTGTGATAAGAATGTTACACTCCAGTCAATAAATGGGCTATAGAACTAAACAGAAACTTCTCAACAGAGGAAGTTCAAAAATCCAAAAGATATATGATATTCTATATCACAAGCAATAAGAAAAATGCAAATCAAAGCTACACTGAGATTCCACCTTATTTCAGTCAGAATGACAAATGAATACAAACAATAACAGATACTGGAGGGATTGTGGGGAGAAAGCACTAACACTGTTGGTGGGATTACAAACTGGTACAGCCCCTCTGGAAAGCAGTGTGGAGTCTCCTCAAACAATTAGGGATGGAACCACTGTATGATCCAGCTATCCAACTCCTGGGTATTTTCTTAGAAGAGCTAGAATCAGCTTACTGCAGAGATACAGCTACAACAGTGTTTATAGCAGCTCAGTTTACCACAGTAAAATTAGGGAAACAACGTAAATGCCCTTCACTGGATGAATGGATCCCAAACTGGGGTGTGTGTGTGTGTGTGTGTGTATGTACACACACAATGGAGTTCTATTCAGCTATTAGAAAGAATGATATCATGGCTTTTATAGCTAAATGAATGGAAATGGAAAAAATGCTGGGTGAATCAAGCCAGCCAAATCCAGAGACTTAAGGGTTGAATATTTTCTCATATGTGGAAGCTAGAATAAAACCTAAGATAGGATGAAAGTCAAGTTTATTCAGTAGACCCCCAAATTTGAAGTAACACATAAGTGGAGACCATAGCTATGAAAGGGTGGGAGAAGGGGGGTGTTCATTACTACATTGTTTTTGTTTTTCAGGGACAGAATCAATTTTAGTTTTCATCTGGTTGTTGTTGCTCTGCATTTAGTTGTGTATGTGGTGCTGGGGCTCAAACCTGGGTCTGTGTTAGCTGGGCAAGCACTGTAACTGGAGCTACCATTCCAGCCCTGTAGAGTACTCTGAACCCCAAATATACCCAGGCAGGTGTATAAATCTAGTAATTTCAATGTTTAAATTACATGTGTATTGATATCTGTAACTTGGGGGAACTATCAAGGAGTCATGAGATCTGGGAAGCAGGGAGATCCTAGGTGAGGATCAAGTTTAAGCAACTTTTGTCAGTATGTATGAATAAATCAAGGAATCCCCTCATTATCAAAGTCAATGCTGAACCAATTAAAAAAATGTTACTTCCTGTACCAAAAGCCTTTTTTGTTTTTTGACACAGGGTCTCGCTTATTTGCTTAGAGCCTTATCAAGTTTCTGAGGCTGGCTTTGAACTTGTGATCCTCCTGATTCAGCCTCCTGAGCTAGCCACAGGGACTGCGAGCTTGCACCACTGTGCGTGCTTGGCTCCTGACCTTTTAAAAGACTAGGTCTGCCTCTCCATCAATTCTGGGAGTCCTCACCATTAACCTGTGCCGACACACCTAATAAATTCCCTTTTTTTTTTTTTGTTTTGCTTTTTTCTTTTCAAGGCTGAGGATTGAACTCGGGGCCTTGTGCATGCTAGGCTAGCGCTCTGCCACTGAGCTAAATCCCTAACCCTTGTTTCAGTTTTAACAGTCGAATTTTATTGCTTACAACAACAAAACCTAATAGATCCAAACACCTACCTTGCAACCGTTGTTAAGGATTAAAATATGAAGTGTGTTAAGCTCATAGGGTAGTCCTGGCAGCAGAGCAAGCAGTAGGTAAATGGAGATGGTTATCTAAGTTAATATTTGGGGATATGGCACAGGGAAGGAAAGAGGAGATTGTTACTGGTTTGTGTTCCACTGAGAAGACTTCCCCCAAGAGACAGAAGGATGACAGCAGGGAGGGAAGTTCAGCTATAATGTGCTCATTTATTCAAAATGTCTTTATTGAAACAGGATGATAGAGCAAGAAAGAATGAGGTCTGGGAGGATGTCTTTTGGCACAAGATGGAGCCCAGACCCATGGTTACAGTGTGAAACTCTCTCCCTGTCCCCTGACAGTGCTGAGGACATGAACACAAAGCAGCAGGGAGGAGGTGGGGGTGGGGGCAGCCCTGGGAGCTCTCCTCCATGACTGGCGTGAGGTGCCTTGGAGCCTTTTGGGCAACCCTGCCTTCCTCTCTTCCTGGTGGTCTTGCCAGGACCCTTTGCCACCTTTCTGTATGGGCCAGCCTCCCGCCAGGGTGCTCAGAGGCTGCTCAGAGGGCAGGGTTGGGGGTGGCAAGCAGCGGGACATGGTCACAGCGGTTAGGGGGTGGCTGCCGCAGTAGGGAAGGCCGGCGGCACAGCTCCCCATCCCGGAGCACCTCGGGCAGGAGCTTGCGCTTGGTCTCTGGCAGAAGCATAATGCTGAGAATACAGAGGAGGGCACAGGCCGCCAACACCACATGCTGCAGGAAGGCTCCGTGGCCCATGTGGAGGCGCTGGGCTGGGCAACTCAGCCCCCCAAGTGCCCCCAGTGCCATGATGAGACCCAGGCCACGGCCCCTGGGGAAGATGGAGGAGACACTAAACCAATAGCTGAGTGTCACCACAACCCCTCTCTAGCAGCTTCCCTCCATTCCTCAGGCCCTATCCTCAGCAATAGGCCTTGAGGCCTGCCCCTGCCCCTGGAAGCACCCCCCTCTCACCGGACAGTGGTGGGGATGACTTCAGCAGCAAGGAGAGTGCTGAGTATGGCAGCAGTTTGGGAGGAGAAGAGCCCAAGGACAGAGAAGGTGGTGATGGCAGCCTCATTCAGATCTGGAGGATCAAGAGGGATGTCATGAGTGGAGGTGGGGAGATTATGCCTGCTCTAGCCTAGTGATTCCCTTGGTTCGTGAGAGCCTATGCTCTAACTTGGTGGGTTCTGGGTATTCACTAATTGGGAGGACACGGTTGTGCGACTAGGTGGAGGCTTGTAGAAGCTGTGGGCAGGGTCTGGGTCAGAGGTAGTGGCTGAGCCTGTCTGAGGCACCTCTGTTGGGGTTCCCTTGTTGAGCCCACACTGGGGAAGGGAGGATGCTCACAATCCCACAAGCCTAGCAGGACCAAGGATGCGATGCCAGTCAGGGTCATTGAGAGAAGCAGGATGCCTCGGCGGCCAAACCGATCCACAGTGACTCCCAGGAAGACACAGGCCAGGGCTGCTGTGCCGCTAGCCAGCAGGGAGCACAAGTAGAAGTCTGATGGGCTCCCTCCTCCTCCCACAGGCTGGTAGCAGTGGCGAATGGCATGGGCAATGAAGCTGAGACAAGGGGTAGGGAAGGAAAGAACAGTCTGAATTCCCATCTTCAGCCTTCCACATCTGTGGTTATCCTCGTAGGTCATCCATCCTTCCCACCCAGGTAAGTCCCCATCCCAGTTCTGACACCCAGGCTCACTTGGTGAAGCCCAGGATAAGCAGATTTTTCCAGATGTTGCGGTAGTTGAGGAGGGATGCGAAGGAGAAGGTGGATGTAGCAGGGAGAGAGTAGGTGTTCTCCAGGTCTTTGGGGGAGAGAGAGGAGCTTAGAAGAGGCAACTGAGAAACCAAGATCCTCCCACATTGGGGTGGGGACCCTGGGAGCTGGCACAGCTACATGCAGAGGGCACCTGTCATGTGTGCACACGAGGTGTGACCCATAGAAACCTCTGTCTCTTACCTTGCAGGGCCTCCTGGGCTTCGTCCGCCAGCATCTGCCCATGGGGCCGGTTCCGCTCAGCCAGGATCCTCAGCACAGATTGAGCTTCTTCAATCTGCTGCTTCACTATCAGCCACCGTGGGGACTCCAGAAACAGACCAGGCCAGCTGGGGGTGGGGGGTGTGTGTACAGTGAGGCCTCCCCTCTCCTGACCCTGGGCTGGGAAACTCCCACCTCTGAGGGACTGAGACAGGCCTAGACCAGGGGCAGTTGAAGAGGAGGGATCTCTGGGCTAAGAGCTGGGCTGGAGGTAGAGATGGAAGGGCCAGGCTACATATGAAGGGCAATACTAACCCATAAAACAGGAAGAGGATGCAGGGAGCGGTGATCATTCGCTGCAGAAATCTCCAGTCCTTAGAGACAAGGGCCAGGCCCAGGAACAGGAAGTGCCCACCCACCCCTACCAACTCCCCTGCCAGGACCACCCGAAGCCTCTGGGTTGGGTCACACAGCTCCAGGCCTAGAGATGCAGCAGGGCCGAGGAGGAAGGAGACATGAGAGAGGAGAAAGGGAGGGGAAGAGAGAGGAGGACAGAGAGCTAGGTCAGATCCTGAGCAGAGGTGCAGCCATCACCTTCCACAGACTAACCTCTAGGTGGCAAGGAGCCAGAGAGACTGTGCAGTCCTCTCCTGCTCAAACCTAAGAGATCTCTAGGGTCAATGTCCTGAGGGGGATCAGCATTTCCAGTTTATAGGCCTTTTCACATTAGGTCTCCTCTTCGACATTTCATGTCAACCCTTGTCTAAGATCACATAGCCAGCCATGGCTTCAGTTTTTAAATAAGGTGCTGTTCCCTAAGACCAGTAAGTCCAGGGCAATGCTTTAAGGTCATGGGGGAAACAGGTATAAGAGAAGCAGGACCCCTGGATGCTTCAAAAACCTAGCCAAAAATACTGCTGAGATTCTGGGCAGTCAGAATTTGGAGCTGAAGAAAGGGCAGTGGGGACCCTGGGGGACCCTGGGGTTGTAGAAAGGCAGGTGTGAGACCCAAGGAAGGGATATCTGGCACAGTGCCACTTACGCATCAGGTAGACACTGAGGTCAACTCCGGCAAGCAAAAAGCCCAGGAGGAATCGGAGGGCCATGATGCCAGTGGAAGAGCCTGCAGCAGCTCCTCCCACTCCACAGGGACCCACCAGCCCCAAGGTCAGCAGCACAATCCCACGTCGGCCAAACCTGGAAAGTGGAGAGGGCTTCTGGTCACCTAGGGTTGCTGGGAGAAAATGTGCTGGGTGGGGCCCAGCTAGTCACATCAAAACTGGTGGTACGAAGGCAAGGCTCCTGGATCAAGAGTTGAACTGATGGGTCTGAAGCAGTGGCTCAGCAGTTACAGTGCTTGCCTGGCATGCGTGAGTACATAGGTTTGAACCCCGGCACCATGTACATAATGAAGTGTTGGAGCAATGAAAACCACATGAAAAACTAAATAAAATTAATTCTCTTTCTCT